>OX457033.1:1501908-1543007 GCA_949752745.1 Protula sp. h YS-2021
TGATTTCAAGTACCTTATAATATGGCGAAACGACATAACAAAGGAATCGATAAACGGAAACACAGACGTTGCTAAAAAAAACACTCCGGAACATATCAAGTGCCGTGAATAAATATACAATAATTCAAATTTTTTAATTCAAAATAATTAATTTAATAATGTAATTAATTATCTAATAAAACTCATGTAAACTCGTGTAGAAGTATGGCAGCCATCAGCCAAACTGTTTTTGTTTATGTACATTTTTTCTTATGGCAGATTTTACAGCTTTTACTGTACCTTTAAAAAAAAAAAATTCGCAATTGTTAAATAATCTATTTTGTTTCGTTTGTACCAGAAATTATTAAGATTGCTTGGTAAAATAAACTAAAACTCACGTTTCACATTGAAATCCATCCGTCTTCCTTGTTTATGGCCATTGTCACCCTATTATCGCTCAGCTGTGTGAAAGCGAGGCTTACTGCATTACCCCCCTCCCCTCCCCCTCCCCCCTCCTCTTTTGTGTAGGGGGTATTGATTCACTCGACATAGGTCTAGTGCAAAAAATGGGCCTTATTTTCGCTACAGTGACAGCGCACTGTTCTAATATAAATATGTGAAAACCAAAACGAAAAAAAAAAAAGTCTATACCACAAAGGCCACAAAGCAGACGACATCTATGATGTCATCCGCTGATATGGCTATTTTTTGTCGTCAAGGTATGGGAGCGTGGGGGTGGGGGGGGGGTGGGGGGGGGGGGGAGGCATGGAGGGGGAGGAGGGTCGGTGGTCTTTTAAGAGCGGTGACTTAATATTTTGTACACCAAAAAGTATTTAACTTTGTTTTCATTATTACTACTGCTGCCACTACTACTACTACAACAGCTACTACTACTACAAATACTACAAATACTACTACTACTACAAATACTACTTCTACTACTTCTACCACCACTTCTATTATTATCGTTATTAGTATTATTATATCTCTACAGCTTACCAAGGTCAACGCCCCTCCCCCATCCCTCACAGCACGATCGCACACTCACCCAAACCTCCATTCAAAGGTAGCTATTTCATAACTGAAGGAAAAACATGTTGCATCCAGCATTTATCCTCTTTATTTCGTCATCGGCACTCCCCTAAACTTCATTGGTCACCTTGTATTGTGTTTCTTGTGCCTTATTTCTCAAAAGATTGGGCATCTCATTGACTTAATCAGCTAGCTTCAATAGTAGGGGTGAGGGAGGGGGTTGGGGTGCCTGGGGGTGGGGGGTGCGGGTTCTTGTCGTCAAGGGCAACTGCACAAGCCCCACAATGATGTGTCTCAAATTCCTGTTTCATTGTCAAGAAGAAGGAACAAAGGATTCTTCCAAACCAAAACAAAAGTTATTATTAGTCATTTCGTACTAATCTTTTGAATTCAGCCCAGTCAAATTTGATAAATCGATAAAAAAAAGAAGGAAAAAGAAGAAGAAGAAGAAGAAGAAGAAGAAGAAGAAGAAGAAGAAGAAGAAGAAGAGGAAGAAGAAGAAGAAAAAGACAAAGGGATGTATATTTTAAGAATCTATGATCTTAAAATTTAATAATATAGGGTCATCATGACATACTTGTCATCTTCTATTTACATTTTATCTAGTTATATAGCTATTTATTTTGTATGTTTAGTGATTTTGTTTTTCTAGTCTGTATAAAGAGGGTTGTGACGAGGGGGAGGATGGAGGGCACTTCTCCAGATTGTGTAGTTTTCGTGTGTGTGTGTGTGTGTGTGTGTGTGTGTTTGTGTGTGTGTGTGTGTGTGTGTGTGTGTGTGTGTGTGTGTGTGTGTGTGTGTGTGTGTGTGTGTGTGTATTAACTCTGGTTGTACTTTGGTTGTCATTGATCAACGTCTGACCAACAACTTAAACGCAATGTTGGATAGATATTCGGAATGCAGCGTTGTTTAGACGTTGCTTATGGCAAGCAAAATACAATTTTCTCCGTCGTCTAATCACTAATTTGGTGCAACGTTGAATTAAGGTCGAGCTCACAAAAAACGACCTCCTTGCATTATCGCTCACCGGAAATGGTAGCCATGACAGGTCACTATGAAAATAGACCAAACGAGGACGTAAAACATGATAATTTCAAGAGCGTGCAAGTTGTTTCCCCACCTGATTTTGAGAAATATCCATGGAAATCGACTTCCTGCGAATCCTGCGCGCGTGTATGATCCAACCCAGCAAACAACCGACGTCTATTTTGGTTGAAAAAAGGTTGTATTTTGGTCGCAACGACTTCACAATCATATTCTGACCTATTACCCCAAAACCCGACTTTATTCCGAGGTTGCAAAAACGACCAAAAAGCGATGAACATAATTATCGCTCACCGGAAATGGAAGTCATTTTGAAAAAGAGGGAAAAAAACGTAATTTTCACATAAAATTTTAGAATTTTGATGGCGCGTCGGTATTTTTCTTCCTAGATTGTAAAAATTTACATGGAAAATGCTTTCGTATGTATTTCAGAACAGCAGTTGGATAATTAATTATCTATTAATTATATAACTCTAGTCAGTTTCATTTCGGAATCCGACGTCGGTTCCAACTTCATACACAACCTAAAACCGACTTAATTCCGACATCGGATTTAGGTCGGAACCCGACGTCATTCTGACGTTGAAAACCCGACGTCGGTTCCATTTCATGTACAACTCAAAACCGGCACGTCAGTCCGACGTCGGAAACGTCGGTTCACGACGCCGACCCGACATCATTGCGACGTCTTAATGTTTGCTGGGAAGGGTGGAGTGCTGTGACGCAGGGGTGACCACACTGCGATTGTGGCTGTCAAAATTGCCATTCAAGATTCATATTTTCCCGAAAGTCTTTACGGTGTCTAGAGATGGACGTTGTTTCGACTTGCATTTTCAACCTATCCGCAACGTTGATTAGATACCGAATAATCAATGTTGTTTCGACTGGTATAAGCAACCAAAACCGACGTCAATCCAACGGCCCGGCAACGTCCCACTGTTTACTGGGAACACGCGTTCTAACTGAGGATGTGCTCTAAAAAATATAAATTTTATGATAAGGGGTGTTTTTTTTCTAAATTAAATTAACACTCCACTTTGCGGGTGGGGTTGTTAATAAAGATATCATTAAAAAAAAACAGAGATGGGTGGGTGGGGGAGGGGGTATTTTGTCAAACTGTACACTCGTTTTAAAAAGTAATGGTCACGTATGATAATCACTTTGTATATAAGTGAGTGCCCCCTGCCCCCTCTCCAGTGCCCCCTCCCCCTCTCCTCCCCCGGCATAATATTTATGTAAGAGTACGCGCTAAGTATAGGCTGGTTTTGGCATTAACGGCCATTTTACAGAAAGCCTGTTAACAATAGATTAATTTAACCCTTATATAAGTTATATAGTTATATATACTAATATTATGTAAGTACGTATAGGCTGGTTTTGGCATTAACGAGAACGCCACAACCATTTTTCAGAAGACATGTTAATAATTCATTAGTTTAACCGTAAAATGAGAGACTATTTATAGAATTTTAACTAGTTATATGTATTAATATTATATAAGTATGTACATTTTGTATATAACTAGCCCGGTTAGCTCAGTCGGTAGAGCATGGGACTCTTAATCCCAGGGTCGTGGGTTCGAGCCCCACATTGGGCGATTAATATTTTTAGTTAGTTATATTTTTAATAAAAATTAAAAAATATAAAGAGGTCCCGCCGAGATTTGAACTCGGATCGCAGGATTCAGAGTCCTGAGTGCTAACCGTTACACCACGGGACCCTCAGCTGCATTTTGGCAATTTGCAACATGAATAAAAGCAAAAAATCAATATCTAGAGAGTTAACCTGTGTTAGGATCGTTGTTGTCCAACAGCTAACCTCTGCGTCTTATATATATATATATGTGTATATATATAACACCTGTTTATCCTGTAACACCACTGGGGATTCTGCGAAAAAAATACTCATGAAAGAGAGGAACTACTTTTTAAAATATCCATCCGCTCTGTGTTTGTACATAGCAGAGAGATCTAATCAGAGGTCAGCTGTTTTATAACAGCGGTGTGAGGAGAGAGTTAACTGTTGAAAAGCAGTGGTATAAAGCGAGATTTCTGGGACGAGGGAGGGGGGAGGGTGGCGAGTGTGGCAGAAAAACCATCCCAACACACATACACACACACACACACACACTCGAGCAAAAAATAAAACAAAAAAACAAACACAAACAAAAAAAACACAAACACAAACAAATGGTTTAATCTTTTTATAGACGTTATATTGCAGTGCGAAATTTTTCTCTGGCCTAGGGTAAAAAATAAAATGCAGGCTGTTTTCACACAGAATAATATTAGTATTGTCTTAAGTTAAAGGGTGTTACGTAAGAAGTGCACAAGCGACATTTTAAAATTTTTGAACCGAACCCAGCAATGGATCCATAAGGGTCTCCTCTAATATGTCCAAAGCAAAGGTTTCTCGGTATAATGAATGAGTACATTATAACACCACAGAACAATTTATTCTGTATTTTTCTGTTACTTTTCAAAGGAAAGAATTGCACAAGCTCAAAACCAAGGAAATATCGCTTGTGCACTTTTTTTCTACAACACTTCAATTATCTCAATATATTGTCGATAAACATTAAATAAATATGCCCTCACGTACCGACTGGTTGCCATGCGGGTAAATGATCGGGGGGGGGGGGGGGGGGGGGGGGAGTGCACTCACGTACCGACTGTTTGCTGTGCGTGTCCATGACTTTCCAAAACGGCCCCTAAACGCACGGAGTGCTAATTATGCAAAACAATCCTTTTCTGACATAACCCCCTTATTGTGAGAAACGCAAAATTTCTCTCCCTCGCCCCCCCCCCCCTCTTTTTACGAAATTGGCACTCTGTTCGAACCGCGCCTGGTCTCAAAATTCCCCCCCGCCCTCCCCCTTCTCTGTTTTTCTTTTTTTTTTTTTTTGGACGCGCATTGTAATACATTTCATACCAAGTGCCAGTCCCCCCCCCCCCCCAACGCCATACGGGGCAAAAGTTTGAGCTCATTAGCATAAATGCAGACGCGCAAGCCCCGTCAGCAAATAGCCCGGTTAGCTACGCAGATGTACGTAGGTGCAGACACGTATCTATCTAACGATAGCGGTGACGCTTCACGTAGCGTCAGGGACTCAGGACAACAGCAGACCATCAGTGTTCGAATTCCGCTGCAGCCCGTTGATATACTGACGGAATGTAGCGGCGTGTTGGGATGCTAGTCAAGATTACATCTTGAACTAGATCGGATAGTGCCCCCGCCCCCCTCCCCCCCCCCCCGCCCATCAAGCGGTGCCTGTCAGCGTACCAGTTTCGATGAAAGATAAACTGAAAAAAATTACATACTTGTCCAAGACAGGTGTCAGAACAAAGCTTGGAGAACCAACAGACCGTATTTCATCTATTGTGGTCGTTAAAAAGTCTGGATGTCTGGATGCAAGAGATCTGAACACAGTATTGTAAACATAGAAAATATTTTGTCTGGTTCCCCTAAGGCAAAAAGTCTGTTCAGTGATGGACGCTAGCGATGGGTTCCATTACGTGAAGTTGGATGAAGAAAACGGCTAAACTGACGGCATTTAGGGACTGCATTTTGGAGGTACAGATGACGGCGTTTTGGGGCTCCATTTGAGAGGTACAGATGACGGCCATTTTGGGGCTCCATTTGGGAGGACCGGTAGAGTATCGGTCAACAACGTCAGAAACAAGTAGTAGTAGTAGGATATATTGGCAGTAGTAGAATGTGTTGACAGTAGTAGGATGCGTTGGCAGTAGTGAGATGTGATAGCAGTAGTAGGATGCGTTGGCAGTAGTGGGATGTGTTGACTGTAGTAGGATGTGTTGACAGTCGTAGGATGTGTTGACAGTAGTAGGATATGTTGGCAGTAGTAGGATATGTTGACTGTAGTGGGATGTGTTGATAGTAGTGGAATGTGTTGACAGTAGTAGGGTGTGCTGGCAGTAGTTGGATGTGATTTCAGTAGTAGGATGTGTTGGTAGTAGTGGGATGTGTTGACAGTAGTAGGATGTGTTGGCAGTAGTGGGATGTGTTGACAGTAGTGTTGACAGTAGTAGGATGTGTTCGTAGTGGTGGGATGTGTTGGCAGTAGTGGGATGTGTTGACAGTAGTAGGATGTGTTGATAGTAATGGGATGTGTTAGCAGTATTGGGATGTGTTGACAGTAGTAGGATGTGTTGACAGTAGTGGAATGTGTTGGTAGTAGAGGGATGTGTTGACAGTAGTAAGGTTTGATGGCAGTAGTAGGATGTGTTGACAGTAGTGGGATGTGTTGGCACTGAAGAAGATGTATCCAGACACCATAACCGAAGTATACGCAACTTGCTGGGTTGCTATCAAAAAGTCAGCGTAAAGTTACACAAGAAGAAAACTTACCTGAGCCTCACTGATGAGAAATTCGTCGGGCGTGTTGTGACACCAGAGCGTGTGAAATCAGGTGCGTAAAAGACGTTCAGCATTTGACAGGTTTTATACAATACCTATGCAAGTCTCTACCAAGTCTGTTTGAAATTATCCACACCTGTGTGCGATTTAGCATTTACCAATGTTACTGACTCCACATAGTTTATATTTGTCAAGTGAAGTTATTGTAACTTTTGCAGCTAATGAGCGCTGTAATTTCTAAAAGAAACATGCACGCGTGAGAGGAACTTGGACACGTAAGAGAAACTTGCACACGTAAGAGGAACATGCACGAGTTTGAAGAATTTGCACGCGTAAGAGGAACTTGCACGCCTAAGGGAACTTGCACGCCTAAGAGGAACTTGCACACGTAAGGGGAACTTGCACACCGTTCGACAGGCAGTGCTGCACATTATCTACTAAACAGTAAGATTATATTTATAAAAATTGATGTCGGATATTTGATCTGAAGAATTTTCAAATGAAACAATTTTAGTAAGTTAATATAATGCGCATAAAAACATATGCCTATGCGAATTATTGTTACCTCTGTGAAAATAATGATAGCATTTTCTGAAAAGAGAGCATTTAGTTTGAGAAGAAAAATGTTTACGTTAATGTTGATTAAAATTGTCAAAATTATGCTTGGTTAAAGAAGTAAAACAAACACAAATGTTGACATTAAGGACCCATTAATTACCAATTAATTACTGTTAATCAGCTGGCAGGTCCAACGAGCCGGGTGAGTCCAACAAATCGAAAAAACTCTCAAGAAGAAGAAAAAAAGGACGAACGGCTTAATTTTTGTCAAATGTTTAACATTTTGCTAGCGAAATGAGGTTCTAGTTCTGTTTGTGTTGATACAGTGTTTGCGATTAATAACAGTATTTATAGAATGCTATTTGATAAAATCGTTTGATTATAGTGAGTTTGTGAAATTGAGAATAATGTTGATGGTAGACGGCATGTAGCGCATACTACCGCTGTAATACTAGATCAGCCCCAAGCAAACCCATGGAACGTGTATAGAGTTAATGTTGCTAATGTGGCGTCTTTTATTGCAGGCTAGCGACAGGCGTTACTACGGACGAACTTCATGGCTGTACCCGAACTGTACCCGACTTTCATGGCTCGCCTAGCGTATTGTATATTTGAGCTGGACCATGTGACATTAACCTTCTAAGGGACGCAAAGAGAGCTGACGGTCGTTCAGATTTGAATGATACGATTTTTTTTAACATAAAAATCAATAGTGACGAGGACGAGAGGGGTAAAAATAACCACCAGGCTCATTCATGCGCTTCTGACTGAGCTGAGCGGGATCAAGGGCACGGACACAGTGGGAGTGCTTTCTCTGGATTCTGAAAGAATTTGGCACAACTGGGAGACCCAAAAGGAGCACATTCTGTACATTCAGGATCCGGATAATATACCTAATCTTCAGCTGTACAGGAAAACCGGCACCATTTTGAAGGGCGGGCCCCTGTGGGCCGGGGGGGGGGAATCTTGAGAATACGCCCACTGTTTTCTGTTCCGTGCATAGCGTAAGAGGGGATTATTCGGAATTTCTTTTTCTTCTTTACTATTTCTTAATTTCTTTTTTTTCTTTACTATTTCTTAATTTCTTTCTCTTCTTTACTATTTCTTCATTTCTTTCTCTTCCTTACTATTTCTTCATTCTTTCTCTTCTTGACTATTTCTTCATTTCGTTCTCTTCTTTACTCTTTCTTAATTTCTTTCTCTTCTTTACTCTTTCTTCATTCTTCCTTCTTGTTCTCCCACTTGTTTCTTTAGCAAGTGCATCCCAATATACCCATCATTGTTGGTGAACGGGACGTTAAACATCAAATAAAGAAAATAAACAACAAACTGAAGGGCTGTGCAAGAGGGTCGTCACCCCTTTGTCGTTCGCCATTGCCATCTCGTTGCCATCTCGTTCGCTTTGTACCAGGTTAGGAAAAAACTTATTTTTTAATTATTGCGGTGATATGCACTAAACAGATATATTGTAAAAAAAATACTTGCAGGGGATATGCGTCACTTGTGTTAAACATTTGCGTGATTGGTTAATGTTTTTCATTAAATACCATCAAAGTATTCATTTAAAAATTTTGTTTTCTTGACAGCCATCAATATTGTAAATAATAAAGAGAAAATAACAAAAATATAAAAATCACCATTGTCTAACCATTTATTTTTGCAGGAACATGGGCCAGTTACTTGATTTATGACGCGTATGTGTTTGATGGCCTACCTCTTTGGAATGAGGACCGCAGCCTGCCCAGTTTGACGGAATTAACACCAAACGTACGCTGGCATGCAGGTCGCCTGGTACAAGCTGTGAACCTGCCCACTGAACAGATCTTTGAGGAGAATTTTCGCCCCCCCCCCCCAGGAACATACAGAGGTGTGTATGTTGCCGCCTTGTTTTTTCAAAAGCGGCCCATCATTGTGTAGGTGTTTTCAGATAACGCTAATTTAACAAATTTTCATAAATGAGTGATAATTTTAATTTTGATTACAATTTTGATTTGATTATGATGTTTATCTTAAATTTGTCAATTAGTCCTGAGTTATTTATGTGGATCAATTGGCCGTGTACTCTGAATGCAAAACAATTTTTTAAATATTATTTTCCATTTTATACATAATATTAAGTGAATTATACCATTAAACTACAGTTGAGCCAGTAGGAATCGACCTCAAGCAAACGGGGGCAACGGCCCGGACATCACAAAAGCCGAAGAGGAAGACGAGGAAGAAGAGAAAGACATTTTAAAGGAGAGAGAAGAGGGAGGGGAGGAGGAGACAACACAGGGCATGTCTGAGGAGGATATGACTGTTCGCGATTGTACAGGTACATAATTCACGCTTTGAACAAAGATAACAAATTTCATTGACTGCAGTTAGCTATTTATTTATTTTCAGTGCGTTTATTGAAAACAACGTGAGCTGTTACATTTTGTTAAAGTTTTTATAAAATAATGTCTTTTAATTTCTGCGTTTGTATAACATCTGTTTCTGTTTCAGGTGTGTGTTTGCGAACAAACACATTTGCCAGAGGGACGTCCAGTCTGACAAACCACATTAATAGGTTGAGGGCCGCGTGACCTTGCCACCTGAAGGCTGAAGGGGCGTGGCGACAGTTAATAGTGTACCGATGTGGCTTTGCCACCTGGAACAGTGTGGCAACAGTTGAAATGTCTACCGACATGATCTCTCCAACTGGTGATTCGTTTAGCGTCGCTGCGATATATAGATGTCCCGGCATGACCTCTGTTGACCAACTGTTGATCACAGGAGGAACGTGACATCAAAAGACACTGCCCCAGAAGTAAGTAAATTAACATTTTAATTAAATGTCAGATGTGGTGAAAGGTTTGTGGTAAGGCTTTGTATCTCCAGGCTGATTTCTCATCGATTTTTTGATTGAGACAAGATCCTTAAATAAATGTATAACACCGTGATATCTGACAGTAAAAAAAGGTATATATTAGAGTGAAGCAAAATATTAACAACATAACAGATTAGCAATTATTTACCTGTCTTTTTCAGTCCGTGGATGCCAAATACATGGCGGGCTAAGACATAGTAGACCAGCTAGAGACTTGCTCTCGAAAAAGCGAGAGGGTGTTACTCCAGGAATGTACTGCGTGTGAAGGTATATATTGCGAAGATGGAATAATTCTTTGAAAAAATGAGGATTTTCACTTTATTTAAAAATATATGTATTTAAATATATGTCAAATCTTGGAGGATTTTCAATTAACAACTGCCCCTAAATGTTGCCATGTGATTTTTCCATGAAACCTTTGCAGAGTGTCACTGTTTAGGATTTATATGTTGAACGTGAAATTACTTTTCAGAGTACTAATCAGAGAGGGGTGGTTGCACAGTTGGCAGACTTCAACCGAATTGTTGAGGTCTTGTGCTTAAAACTGCGCCATCATACCAAGACGCCATTGAAGCGTGAAGGAAGGAGCGGAGTCTCGCTGGGTCTCCGTTCTGTGTTAGTATGCCATAATATGGATTGTTGAGGTCTTGTGCTTAAAACTGTGCCATCATACCAAGACGCCATTGAGGCGTGAAAGAAGAACGGAGTCTCGCTGGTTTGCCATTCTGCGTCAGTGTTCCACAATCCGGATTGTTGAGGCCCTGTACTTAAAACTGTGCCATCATACCAAGACACCATTGAGGCGTGAAGTAAGGAGCGGAGTCTGGTTTGGCCGCTGTTCTGCGTCAATGTGCCACGATCCGGGACGTGATCCTGCACCACACACGGGTTATGGAGCAGACGATGCTGCAGTTGGTTGAGCTGAGCAACACCACGCTTCTTCAGCAGTTAGTTTTATTACAGTATCGCATCCGAATAATAATAATAATAATAATAATAATAATAATAATAATAATAATAATAATAATAATAATAGTAATTATGGCATTTCTATTAATAAAAATAGGTTTGATAATAAAACAATAATAGCAATAATAATTGAGCCAATAACAATAATAATAGCAGTTGTGATGTATGATTTCACTTCAGGTTCAATGAGCTGAAGAAAGATGGCGAAGTTAGTCTTCATCTGCAGGACGTCAACCTCCCCGCTCATCTGCCCCGAGCGCCGAGCCCTTGGATGACCTGCTGGCTAAAGTCGAAATATAAGCCGGCCTTCAAGCATGCGCTGGACGAATATGGCATTTCTGGTTAGACAAGTGAAAAGGCGGAAATAAAAAGGCATCGTCGCTTGCCAGCCGCTGTTACAGTGTTCATGTCCTCACCGTACGACATAGGCATCCTGTATCGTCAGCTGCAGCTGGAAGTGCCTCTCAGATTTAAGCCGATTGCGTAGAAATAGTCGCTTCTGATGTAAAGCGACTTACGTGGTCGGGAAACGTTTCGGATAATGAGGAGCAGTTTGTTCCAGAAGGCAACTTAGCTCACAGTAGCTCCACAGTCCCGTAGCTCCCGCTGCGGTATGCCAGGTTAAGACAGGGCACGCTGAAACAGTCCCTTGTGCTGTTATTAGGCGACCTGCGATTGCACAACCTGCGTCGGGTAGTGAGTGAAGGGTAATCAGCAGGGCGGCACAGTTCCCCATAATTTCGCAGTCATTTCGAATATTAGCTGCTGCTGCGGTCTCCAGGTTACGGCAAGTTAGGGAGTGTTGAAAGACGAAGAAGTATGCGTGTTGCTCGACGAGCCCAAACAAATCAGTCTGAGTCCGAAGACGTCACAATTTACGTCAGGACGCCACGTCAATAGAGTTTGGTAAGATGCCAAAAGGAGGCAGCGCTGGTACCAGAAAAAAGGAAATTATAAACATATAGCGAAAGAACGAAAGAATTTGGACACGGTGAAATGAGAGAAAGTTACAGAAATCATGTCATTAGATGACTGGGATAAAACAATGAAAGAGGGATCGGTTCAGCTAGAATAGAATTGCACGCACAGCCAATACCTGCCCAACATTCCCCCACGTGTACATTTTTGTTGTGTCGTCCCGCTCTCTCAAAAGTATTGTTTGCGTCTGTGCTCTTTATGGAGATGTTGCTTTTGTGAATTCACTGTGGTTCAACGGCTCAGTAAGTTTTAACATATTTACTTTTGTTCTATGTTTAGTAAATTATCAAAACGGTTGCCTGTTGTTTTATTTTATCTTTCACATTTTCTTCTTCTCTCGCTCCATGTATTTTTCATGTTCTTCGACTCCTCCAGCGAATTTTGTGCCAGCCTGTTAGCATTCGGTAGAGTATGGGACTCTTAAGGCCAGGGTCGTGGGTTCGAATCCCACAGTAGGTGATCAATATTTTTAGTTGGTTATATTTTTAATACAAAATTAAAAAATAAGAGTTCCCGCCGACATTTTGAACTCAGATCGCAGGATTCTGACCTTACTGGTTGTGCTTCGTGGGTATGCTATGATGCGCTTATTACGTACCCAATAACACAGACAAAACTAACCGTTACACCCGGAACCTTACTGGTTTGGCGGCGTGCGTATCTTATGATGCGCTCTTAACGTACCCCATTACAGACAAAACTAGCCGCTACACGTTGGGACCCTCGGTATTGTTTTTTTCTAATAGAAATAAATCTTGGACATACATTTCTACGGATTAAATCTGTGGAAGCATACAGAGTTAACTGCTCAAATCACTTATATGAGGTGTGTGTTTCACACATCTTGCCACCGACATACCCGTATACTTGAACAAAAGAAAGAAAGAAAACAAACAAACGGTTTTAGTTATTTACAAAAATTCAGCATCTGGCGCAAAATTGACTATTTTCTTGCAGAAAGTCTTAATTTATCGCCATGTATTTAGATAAGCCATATCAAAGTTAAACAAAATAATAAATTCTCTCTTTGCTTTAACAGATCACGACTATTCGTGGCGATGTGTTGCTCTAACGGCGGATGTTACCGAAAAATACGGGGATTATTGAAATATTCAAGCATCGCAAATTGTAATTCAAAGGTGAGGTACACATTTATATACAAAAGTTTTCATGTAAATCTACTGTTTTTTAGGTATCCTTTCTCGATTGAGAGGTCATAACATTCCATCCACATGAATGTTTTCTTCGCCCAGGATGGTAGTAGACATTTCCGTACAAATTAGTTTCTATGCCTTTCCATGACTTCTTAAACGGACCCGGAAAGAGGAGCGCTAATTTTGAAAAAATACCCCCTTTTTAACGAAAGGTGGAGTGAAGTTCCAAGAGCACCACCCTTTGTGCGGGAAACGCGGAGCATTGAATGAAAATTACCGCCCTTGAAACGCAATTGACACTCCTCGCGGGCCGCACCAGGTCTCACCAATATCCCCCGTTTTCACCGCTTTATTTAGGACACGCATGGTAACACATATAATACCGAATGGTCTCTTTTCTCCATGTTAAACAGAAGGGAAATCTCTTGGTCACCCTTATGAAATAAATATAACTTTTCAATTATAAACAGTGCTATATAAATAATGTAGATTAAGTTAAAAGAATATCACAAATTTAATGAAAAATCTCAAAAAGTATTTTTAAAATGGAGGAATAGCTTTTCACAATAGATTTTGCCTTCTCGTTACAATTGTTGCATCACTTGAGTAAAAACTTTTATCGGAATGTTCAATTTCCAAGTTAAAAAATTTAAACTTTAGACCTGAACTCAAAATTCGATCGATATTGCAGTTACTTGTAATTAAAACGCCAGTTAAGATTTTCTTGACCAGTTACGAAAATCTTGACATAATGGTCAACATTTTCTCACTGTAAAAATGACTTTGACTTATTTTGAATCAACACGGAGTACGCATTATCGGTGAGAAAATGTTTACTTTTATATCAACATTTGGTTCACACTGTCTTCATATTGACTTGAAATCAATATTTATTTTGTTGCATAACTAAAATGGCGTTTTGATTACAAATGAATGCAATGTCTATTGTCATTTGCGTCCCGGTCAACATCGAAAATTATTGACTTGCTCGTTGACCAGTCATATTACAGCATTTACCCAGGTCACACAACAACAATTCATTTTGAGTGAAGTCAATATCTGCTAAGTGTATATATCGTTTGTGGAGAATTTTGTTACCGGAAACTTCTTGGGCGCATGCGACTGGAACTCTCAAAGAGAGTCTCCAAGAATACTTTGACTATAACTAAAAGATTTTCGTCTTTGAGTTTCAAGCAAAATCAAAATATAAACATTGTAACGCACTTAGTGTTAAGGCAGTGTGCTCAATATCAATACAATGTATTCAGTATCGATACAATGTGCTCAATATCAATACAATGAATTCAGTAATATTGCATTGTATTCGGAATCTAGCAGTGTACTCAGTATCAATACTACATACTCAGTACCAATATAATGTACTGTAAATTTAATGTACTGAGTATCAAAACAGTGTTCTCCGTTTCAATACAAATACTTAGAACCGATGTAGTGTACTCAGTACAAAAACAATGTGCCCAGTATCAATGCCATGTACTCAGCATCAATACAGTGTACTAAGTATTAAAATAATACACTCAGTATTAATAAAATATACTCAATACTATGTATTAGGACATTACTTTGCACTGTTACTTCATTGCGATATCGAAACTTTTATGTTTAACGAAGAAACTACGTGACAGTTCATACTGCATCTTTGGTCACTGTTACGTAAATCAGTTAGGATCATTTAATCCAGTGTTGGCACCTTTTATACTGCAGATTTGATCAGGATTAACTCATCCCAAGCTAATATGCAGTCCAACAAAGGCACTAGTATCAATGTTTTAGTGTCAATCGATCAAGTGAAATCAATATCAATAATACGTTTCCGCATGGAATTAACTATAAAATGCTTCTGTTTTATATTCAAAAGCAAATCAAAACTTTGCTTAGATATTTTGATTTTAAAGCATTACAAATCAGCTGGAAGCTTGGTATTTTGGGAATTTAACAAATGTAGCTTGTAATGTATCACGCGAAGGTTTAAGTTATAGATAAAGTATGAAAAGAAGTTGATACGTAACATATAATAAGCGGGTTCACTGCTTCGTCTACGAGATTTACACAAAAAACTCCAGGTTTTGGGGATAAACATAGAAGCAGAGGGACTTAGAAACATAGATCAATGCAGAAAAAAATCAAAATAATTATGAAATAGATATAGCACTCTTTTTGCGTCATCTATTTTAAGAAGAAGTGGCAAACATGAGGTAAGGCACAATATAACACACTGCTAGTGTAGCGAGCGATACTGATTTCGAATAAAAGATGCCGTCAGTTTTACTCAGCTTTATTGTATTGACCCAGTGAAGGCAGGTAAAACTGCAACAACAAATTAAATGCATTACATAATTTAAATAATAATAAATAATAATTTAAGAGTCAGCTATTAGTGTGGAAACAAGAGGCAGAATATTAACTTTAAGTCTGTTAACTCATTTAAATGTTCATAGACACTGTATACACCCCATAAAATATTCAACATTCAACGCATAAGCGCGTGAAAATAAGCACAAAATTTTGTATCAGAAATTCAAGATATTAACACGAATACCACAGTTTATTAACATTAATAACCGTTATTTTCTGAAAATACTCATCAGATACGTTATGTAGAGGTACCACATGACTTTTCAAGTCACGTGATCTTAGTCACTTGGCTAGGTCATGACCGCGTGACTTTTAAATCAATTAGTCATGACTGCAATTTGAACACCAATACACACAACTAAACCCGTAAAAATACCATTCACACCTGCCGCAAACGCGCCCTTAAAGCCCTTTCACAATAAATAAGTCCATGTTGTAGTCGACCCACATAAGGTTATGTACAGCATTATAGGAAGCACCAATATCTGACACTGACCAGTTAAATAACACACAAAACTCTGTGCCAATGACTCAGCAAAACAAATTAAACACCGCATGCCTCAAACCGTTGCACTATATCAAGTTAAATGAAAGTCAAAGCTGGAAAAAATATACCGACACAACTGTCAATAAATTATATTACACTAATTCAGTAACTGGCTGAGTATTTAAACTGCCAAGAACGATTAATAATATAAAACTAGTTAGACTAGTTAACCGTGAAATAATTAACCGTGATAAGTGACTTTCACCTATTATCGACCAACCTATTATCGGAGCCATTTACCCAAGTTAGATACCAAATATCTATATAATTTACGAACCTAGCAGATGAGCCAAGCGAAAAATATTAGAAGTTCTTTCTTCAAGTTTCACGTGTTAAAGAATGAAAAATAGAAAAAAAAATCGGTATTTATAGATTCGGACTGTCCAATAAAATAGCCTTTGACACGATGGTTATATTTGGCCATAATATCAAATGGCCATCATTCACTTAACGTTTGGCCCTGACATCAAAACTTTAAAATTGGCATTTCATACAGCTATGTTTTACTTCTTTAAAGGTAAGGGGCTAGGATTAATCCGCAGCTTAAAAAGTCATCATACGGTGATAATACTGAGGATTAGATATAAAAGTCGATACCTGTGATCATATCGCACATATCTGAGCACTATTAAAAGGAAAATACTGCACCATATGAGTGGCATGCTGTATACTGCATATACTGGAATACTGTATTCTGTATACAATGGTATACTGTGCACTTGATTTACTGATATATTGCATACTGGTACTGGATACACTTGTATACCGTAGACTGGCATACTGTTAACTGGATGTAATGGTATACTGGATGTACTGTACCAAATAACTGGTATAACCTGAACTTGAAATGAGACAAAAATAAGAGACATACTGGAAATTTGAAAAGGCACTATTTCGGTTTTAAAACCGAACTGATTGCAAACTTATTGCTACTATGAGGATTTGGGCTTGTCCACCTATATATATATATAGATCTGCATCCAGTCATAGGGGGACCATGCCTTATATATAGCACCTAGGGAGAACATTTGGAAAAAATAATATATGTTTTTTAGCTTGTTATCGAGTGGTAACACACAAATTTAATTTTAAAACAGAATATATTATATTCACTATGTTATAGAATCATTTTTTTTGTTTACTATGTAGTTTCATAACGTTTAAACACGCTAAGAATTAAGGAGACCTACTTTTGGTGTCCTTAAATTTTTGGTGTCCCTAATACTGTGGTTTTTTAGCAAAAATGGTCTCCGTATTACTGGAATTACATGATATATATATATATATATATATATATATATATGTGTGTGTGTGTGTGTGTGTGTACATGCTCAGGACATTCTTTTCCTCAAGTCAATGTGTTTTGTTCAAACACTGGTGTATTACTTAATATTAACCATTTTCAATATAAGCAGAATGCTTGTTTCTATTTATATTATAGATTAAAATATTGTTGTGTCTAAGAAATCTACTTTTTAGATTCCACCTTAAAAATCAGATTTTAGTGAGAAAGAAATGTAATTGCAATTAAACTGTTCTGATTAGAGACCTCTGCAATAGCAAGTATTTGATTGAAGTAAGTGTTGCGAAGTGGTTAACTTTCCCTTCACACTCTTTTGCTTAATATGATCTTATTAATGATGGTTTAAAACACAAGGCAAATCAAAAGGCTTCTGGATATGATGAAATAAAGTAGCAATTTTCAATAAAGTTTACCAGAATGCTTGTTTCTATTTATATTCTAGATTATGACACTGTCTGGTAAAAAGGTACTTTAAGAAAATTTCAATAATTTTTATAAAAACATAGTTGTGTGAGTTTCATTTCCAAAGCCATTTTTTATCTCCTAAAATAGTGGCCAGTTCTTCATTAAAGGGTTGATAAAATTTGTCCAGTAAAACTTTAGTGGCAGGCCACATAGGGAAGTATCTTTGTTTATTTTTTATAGATATTTCACTAATGTCTTTGGCATGGTAGCTTACCAATGGTGGTACTCCTAAAAATGGAAATATTTTACTATTAAAAGCATTAAGAACATTTTCATTGTACTCCTCAGACTTAAGAAATAATATCTGCTCCCGTGGAAAGACTTGAAGCCAATCTTTTGCAAATATGCTGTACAATCCGTTTCGAATTTCACCTGAGTAATTCCTTGATTGCAGCCACCATGACTTTTCCTTGTTTATTTTATCGCTCACTAATGTTGCAACTGGGGGCATATTTTGGGGGCTTCCATATGCACAATACCTAACTGGAGCCCCAGACCGGGTGCACTTTTTCCACCAATCAATAGAACCGAGCACCTTTTGATGGAAATTCTCCGGCATTCTCTTTAGGGCAAAGTTCTGAAAGTGCGAGTATAAACGCGAAGTAGGATTGCGCAAAATCACAATCAGTTTTACATTTGGCAATACTGAATGGATGTCATGAGCTGTAATGTATTTGGGCTCTTTCAATCCCTTATTCCGTGGATCACTTTCCCAAAAGGCATTGTCAGTGAAAGTGATTGAGGTAAACTCCCCGATAACTTTTTCACTGCATTCTGGGATTTTTTCTTCGATAACTTCTCCACTCTGTAGTCTCTGATACGGACAGTGCAATCTACTTACGGCAGTATCGAACAAGTCCATATAATCCCCAATGCTTGCATTAATTGTAAATCTATACTGATCCCACCAATAAAGTTCCTTGTTTATAGGTCCTAGTATCTGTGGGTGGTTGATAGCCCTCCAATAAAAATCAGACGTACCACTTCTTGCAACTCCCAAGAGCATGAAATATGGTAAACAACGCAGGCGACAAACAACATCCGAGGCGCATTCGTTTCCTATTCCTTTTCCTCTATGCCCTTGTGGGTAATGTCGCGCATGATTCTGGAGAGGTAAGCCAAACTTGTTTCTTTTTGGGTAGTTGAGTGAGAGATATCTGATGTAAGCATTTCTGTCATAAACTCTCGCCCTCGGATCAGCTGTGCCAAATAACAAATTGAAAACTGTGAAGAGATTTCAAAGATTTTTCAAAATATTTTTAAGATACATGAAATATTTTCAATTAGATTTTTATAGTTGAGATATTTAGAGAATATATGATTTGCAATTTTTTTTAGATGTTAAAGATAGCTTATATATTTAAATTAGCTTACAAATTTTACAGTCCATTGGTTTAAGTAACTTTTAACATAAAATACAATTAGATCCTTTTTTAATTGAATAATCATATTTTGTGATATCGATTAATAAACCAGAAGTAAAGACAAAGTCGGAAAAGAAACCATGCAATGAAATATAATAACAATTAAGAAAGAGAAAGCAGCTATGGTTTTAATTGTTTTAGTTTAAAGAAACCAATTACCTAGTTTTTCCTCAAGACAAGGACTTTTGTACTGTGGAAGAAAGGAGAATGAAGCTTGGTGAATTTCAAATCGTTGGAGTTCGGTCGATTTGTTATGCTCTGACGCCGATGTTGATAAACTGAAAAATCGCTTTGGTACTGAAACAATATTCGACAATCTTCCGTAAAACATTTTGTTGCTTAAATTAGTCAAGTGACAAGTGTACAGAAATAAAACATATATAAGAATGCTTCCGGGCAGTATTTTTGATGGTAAGTTCTGACAGGTGTACAGAAATAAAATGTATGCATGAATGCTTCCAGAAAGTATTTTTGACAGTAAGTTCTGACAAGTGCACAGAAATAAAACATATATAAGAATGCTTCCGGACAGCATTTTTGAACAGTAAGTTCTGACAAGCGTACAGAGTTAAACAAATATAAGAATGCTTTTGGACCGTATTTTTGACAGTAAGCTCTGACAAAGAGCCGTATACTCTTAAGATATTTGGCTGATAAACAAGTTGACCTCACCAGATTCTGAGACTGTGATATCCTTTGTTGAATTATTATCTGTTTTATTGTTTTAAATTTCCTATTTTTCCAAATGAAAATGACACGTTTGCGTTTAAAAATTTTTATTTTGAAATTCCTCAATCATCCCTTAGTTTTATGGTTAAAAACCACTAAATTATATACATTTTCGAGCTTATCCCCAGAAACCCTGCAATCATAATTAAATGTTTTAAAGTTATTTAAGCAATTTGATTATGTACAGATTGTTTATTATATCCTTTTGTATGCCAAGTTTAATCTCACTTTCGAAAATGATCTTGTTTAATAATTGCAAAAGTTAGAAAATCTGCATTTAGCAATGTATTTCTTTCTTTAGCCATACTTTGTCTAAGGCTTCAATGTAACTTATTTTTAGTTCTTGTAATACAATGCTTGATCCAAAATCTGTTCTCAACATATGACGTCTACATTCATGTATACTGTACGAGGGAAGCAAAAGCAATTGAACAGTAGATGAAAATCCGTTAAATTTTCAAATTTGTCAGTTGACTACAAAGACGAAACTCTAGCTAAAAGGTAATTTCAGTGAGTGGTACGACATTTCCCAATGGCGCAAACAACCAAATCCAAAGAAAGAAAGACCTCTCCGATACGAGAGGGGAATAGTTTAATTTTCAACGAATTTTGCTGTGCAATACAATTGCATCTCGCTTCTTTAAAAAAACCCGAGGCAACAACAGCTGTTCATCATAACTGTTACATTATCAACGGTAATGACAAGAGCTATATATTATATTTAGGCCTTAGCTGTTGTATTATTAATGGTAATGAGAACAGCTATATGTCATATCCAGACCTGAACTGTTCTATTGTTAATCACAATGCAACAGTTATATGTAATGTCCAGACCTTAACTGTTCTATTACTAATGGTAATGACAACAGTTACATATGATATACAGGTCTCAACTATCTTGTTATTTATGGCAATGCAGCAGTTATATATTATATGCAGGCCTTTACTGTTGTATAATTAATGGCAATGGCAACAGTTATGTATGATATGCAGACCTTACCTGTTCTATTGTTAGTGGTAATGACAACAGTTACATATAATATACAGGCCTCAATTGTTCTGTTGCTAATAGCAATGTAACAGTTATATGTGATGTGCAGACCTTAACTGTTCTATTGCCAATGGTAATGGCAACAATTACATATGATATACAGGTCTCAACTGTTTTATTATTAATGGCAATGCAGCAGTTATATATGATATGCAGACCTTAACTGTTCTATTACTAATGGTAATGACAACAGTTATACATGATCTGCAGGCCTTTACTCTGTATTATTAATGGTAAGGCGCCAGTGATTTATCCTATAGACTTCTTAACTGTTATTTTGAATGGCACATTATTAATGGTAACAACAGCTATATGCGCTAAGTACAACATAATAGTTATGTTATGTTAAGTAGCACATCTCTATATGCTAAGTACGACATAATTGTTATGTTATGTTCAGTATCACAGCTGTATATGCTAAGTACGACATAATTGTTATGTTATGTTAAGTACTACAGCTCTATATGCTAGGTACGACATAATTGTTATGTTAAGTACCACAGCTCTATATGCTAAGTACGACATAATTGTTATGTTATGTTAAGTAATACGGCTCTATATGCTATGTAGACATAATTGTTATGTTAAGTACCACAGCTCTATATGCTATGTACGTTTTTACTGTTATATATTTAGTGGCAATCACAACAGGTGTCACTTTTCATTATTGAGTCACGTGAGCCAAATTCACCAATCAAATTACGATTTGAAAAAAAGCAAAGGAATGGCATTATTTAGGCAAATCATTCAAATCATTTGGAAAACGAAAAGTCTTTGCTTAAAATATATAAGTAAATGCAAACGCTACGCATATCTTTGATCACTTAAAAAATAAGTCAAACGCAGTTTATTTTTTCCTGCAACACAATGACATATAGTATTGCCTTAGCTTTCTCCCATCTAAAGAACCTAAAAAGGTTGTCGTAAAAAATCTCCGGAAATAAAGCCAGAACCGGAAGTGATCATACTTTTTTTATTGCCCATTTGTACAAAAAGTGAAAAAAAGTTTTTGTGACGAGCAAAAAAACAATATAGTGGTACAGTTCTAAAGACCATAAAGCCAAATGGGATACACAAGGAGAAAACAACAGATTGCAATTCAGAGGGCGCAAGTGTCAACAAAATTCCTGGCAGACTTTAAGGAAGCAAAAATTAAAAGAAACAAATAACGAAAAAAGCCAAAAAGTTGGTTTTGATTTTGAATTATTGAGTTATTTAACCCTTTATATTAGTATGCAAAAACATATTTTTGACATCTTTCCAAAGAGTTTATTACTTAAATCCCGCTCTTTTTTGGAAATGGATTTTGATGTCTTTTCCTGTTGATTCTCATATATTTTTTTACTTCCCAAACTGGTAACCCGTTTTTTCTCCGGAACCGGAGACAAAACAGTGAGATTCATTATTCATAGCAGTACTTCTCATCAAATTCCAAATGTTATGGTATTTCTGAAAGTGACTTTAGACTTAAGCAAAATATATACAAGACAATAAATCGTTATTGCATCGTATCCGATATAAATCTGTCGCAATAAATAAGAGAGAGTAAACATAAAAAGGCAATAGATCATACCACAATTGCGTTCTTAAATAACATATGCAGACAGTTACAAATAGGTTTTCGAGCGTATTGACAAGACAATTGATGGTTGAGTTTACGCTGCCGTTCTAATCTGATTGCTTCGTCGATATTTTCTAATATTACCCAATTGTTTTCTAATATGGCACTAAAGCTAGAAATGTGTATTGTAATTATCATTATTATTATTATTATTATTATTATTATTATTATTATTATTATTATTATTACTGTACAGCTTTTGCTAAATCAAGCATTCTACATTAAAGGTTAAAGGTAAAGGAAAAGTCACCAAAGGCCACGTTATTTTAAAAAGAATCCCGACAAAAGGCTTAGAATTGAAAATGTGAGAAAGCAGTATGAACATTATCAATATTCTATAATTTGTAAATTTCTGTTTACAGTAATTCTATCACCTTTTATTTGCCTTGCTTTGCTTAGGTTGAAGCAGGGATGCTGGGTCTTTTTTGTGTGGCAAAAGGTGTGAGTGTTTTTATTTACAGAAGTCGTGTCCCTTTTCGAATCATTGAATGCCAATTAAACCTAGGGGGGATTGGGGTCGTAGGCATTGTAGCACCCCTTAAGTTTCCAGTGTTTGTGCATGTGAATATCTTCACATTTCATTTCACTGAAATATTTTTATTGAGAAATAAGTCAATGCAGACAGAATGAACCTGATTATTTTTCGCCGTCATCTTGTATTCCGTCATTAAAACTGTAATGCTCGTCGTATGAAGAACAAGTGCCCCTCCTACAATGGTGCCGTGTTTGTCATTTCATTGTTCGATGTGCCCTATATGCTCGTTAGGTGTTCATCATCCCATCATGCCTGTTTGCCGTCCTATGGTTTGATCTTCCCTGTATTCTTCTCACTTTAATGTTCATCATCTCATGGTGCTGTGTCTATTGTCTAGTCTTCTAGTGCTCCTCGTCTGCTTTTAGCTTCCTTCGTTTAACCGCCCAGTTTTTATCCCCCATCGATCATTCGTCGTCCCACAATCTAGCCTTCATCGTCCCACCATTCAGACTTCTTCTTGCCACCATCCAGACCATCCAGCCTTCATCCTTCTGCCATCCAGTCTTCCTCCTCCCACCATCTAGCCTTCTTCCTCCCACCATCTAGCCTTCTTCCTCCCTCCATCTAGCCTTCGTCGTCCCACCATCGAACCTTCGTCGTCCCATCATCCAGATTTCTTCCTCCCACCATCCAGCTTTCTTCGTTCCACCATCCAGTCTTCCTCCTCCCACCATCCAGCCTTCTTCCTCCCACCATCCAGCCTTCGTCGCTCCACCATCCAGTCTTCATTCTCACACCATTCAGTCTTCTTCCCACCATCCAGCCTTCTTCCTCCCACCATCTAGCCTTCGTCGCTCCACCATCCAGTCTTCTTCCTTCTACCATCCAGTCTTCCTCCTCCCACCAACCAACCTTCTTCCTCCCACCATCTTGCCTTCATCGCTCCACCATCCAGCCTTCTTCCTTCTACCATCCAGTCTTCTTCCTCCCACTATCTGGCCTTCTTCCTCCCACCATCTAGCCTTCGTCGCTCCACCATCCAGTCTTCTTCCTCCCACCATCCAGTCTTCCTCCTACCATCCAGTCTTCTTCCTCACATCATCAAGTCTTCTTCCCACCATCCAGCCTTCTTCCTCCCACCATCTAGCCTTCGTCGCTCCACCATCCAGTCTTCTTCCTTCTACCATATAGTCTTCTTCCTCCCACTATCCAGCCTTCTTCCTCTCACAATCTAGCCTTCGTCGCTCCACCATCCAGTCTTCTTCCTCCCACCATCCAGTCTTCCTCCCACCATCCAGTATTCTTCCTCCCACCATCCAGTCTTCCTCCCACTATCCAGCCTTCTTCCTCCCACCATCTAGCCTTCGTCGCTCCACCATCCAGTCTTCTTCCTTCTACCATCCAGTCTTCCTCCTCCCACCAACCAACCTTCTTCCTCCCACCATCTAGCCTTCGTCGCTCCACCATCCAGTCTTCTTCCTTCTACCATATAGTCTTCTTCCTCCCACTATCCAGCCTTCTTCCTCCCACCGTCTAGCCTTCGTCGCTTCACCATCCAGTCTTCTCCCTCCCACCATCCAGTCTTCCTCCCACCATCCAGTATTCTTCCTCCCACCATCCAGTCTTCCTCCCACTATCCAGCCTTCTTCCTCCCACCATCTAGTCTTCGTCACCCCACCATCTAGACTTCTTCCTCCAACAATGCAGCCTTCTTTCTTTTACCACCCAGTTTTTCTCCTCCTACCATCCAGTCTTCCTCCTCCCACCATCTAGCCTTCCTTCTACCATCTAGCCTTCGTCGTTCCACCATCCAGCCTTCGTCGTCCCACCATTCAAACTTCCTCCTCCCACCATCCAGCCTTCTTCCTCCCACCATGCAGCCTTCGTCGCCCCACCATCCACTGTTTCTCCCACCATCTAGCCTTCATCCTCCTACCATCTAGCCTTCGTCGTCCAACCATCCAGACTTCATACTACTACCATCCCCCCTTCTTTCTCCCACCATTAAGCCTTCCTCCTCCTACCATTCAGTCTTCGTCGTCCCTCTATCCAGTCTTCCTCCTCCCACCATCCAGCCTTCTTCCTCCCACCATCTAGCCTTCATCGTCCCTCCATCTAGCCTTCCTCTCCTTTTGTTGTATATATACTGTCATTAATACTCCTTACACAGCTATTATTAATTACTTTCGAATTAAATATGCTCTCTATATGTAACTTGGCATCCAGTGAAATACAGTTGACTGCAAGATCCTCAAAATATTTTTGAATGAATAAGCTTTTGATAGCAAAAAAGAATTGTTTGATCTTGTAACGATTGATCTTGCATCGATTGATCTTTGATCGATTCTTTTACCGTATTCACTTTATGTAGTTAAAATTACGCCGCCTAACTTTGAAACTTTTCCAGCAGTTTAGGAATATATATATTAGAAAGTTTTTATGATAAATTGCGAACACTAATCAGATGATAAAGCATTACATTTTGTCACTCAGCAACAGAGAAAAGTAGGAGTGTCGTTTGTCACCGTACTCAATCAATCAGCAAAATGTATAATATGGAAAACTCACTAATTCGGACAAAATTTTTCAATCCCTTTTCATTTTCCATAGGTTCCTATACAACAAGGACCTGGATAATTCTGACACTTCCCTATTTTGGAGACCGGACTCAATTATTCAGGCCCAGTTATAAGTTTTGCTATATGAATAACCTGGTAATTTGGACAAGCAATGGCACGACATTTGAGTGTTCTTTGTGTGTCTGAATTTTTTTTTTGTTTTTTGTTTTTTTTTGGTGACTTCAATATGGTGACGAGACTGCGGTTCCACGCATTTCGTAACTGTTGCATTATTACTTCTATTCTGAATACAAAAATGACGGGATTTTTTTTTATATCGCTCACACATACCTTCTCCTCTTCCATGGCGGCTATTTATGTGATTTGTTACTTGGTAATATCCAATAATAAACAGATAAGTAACACTTAGTCCCAGTCCTATATAAAGGAACTTTTTATATGGGTGATTCCACGAAAATAACATTTTTTCATCTTCAAAGCTTAAATATTCGCACTGGATTGAAATACTTAAAAAGAACTACTTATTGATAAACAATTAATTGAACTGTGCTGTCAAACAGCAATGATTTATCAATGATAAAGGGATTGATTTGTTTATGTTTTAATGCAAATGTCAGTGTAACAATTAATCTCCACAGCGACTTCTCACGTTTAGTTATTATGTTGAGTTATAAGTAAGGATATGTCATTATAAAATGGTTTCTGGGAATTCTTTACAAGAGTGTCAAATGTGTCATTATACGATAGTGTCAGATATGTCATCTCAAGACAGTGCAGGAAGAGTCATTATACGACAGCATGCGTTATGTCATTAGAAGACAGTGTTTGCCATGCTATTACAAAATAGTGCCTGATTTGTTTGTCATTGCAGTGAGTGTTTGTCATGTCATTACATGAGAATGTCAGATGTCGGGTGAGGTGTGGGGTGGGATGGGGGTTCATCTTTAAAACATCGCCCAAAATAGAGGTTTTTGCCAGTTAAACTGTTTTAGCGAAAATGCTTAAGTTTCGAAAGTTTTTTTTTCTGCTCACCCACCCTTTGATCTGCCACTGAATGGTAATATATAGCCCTAAAATTATTCAGTTGTTTGCATAAAAGGCGTCCTCATGCATTGCAAATACGTTCTTTTAAAGTTTTGAAAACGTTATGCTCATACTTAGTCTGGATGCCCTGCATTTTAAAAATTATCAGGATTTTAACACCCATATTTCAATTTGAATGCCTCGAAAACGTTTAGGCGTTAAAACTTAAACTTCAATAAAATAGGCGGGATGTCAGGGGATGATCTGAAATCACTATTTCAATAGAAGCCATAAAGCGACACAACATTCCAAAGAGCGAAATCACACTTTCATTATCCGGCGGAAACAGCGAATTCTCTTGCGAGTGCAAATCCTTTGTACACTTCCCAGAAGGTCAGAAAATACAAGCCGCAGAGAACTTATTAGATATTCTTTATTCGTGATATTTATTTGTTGGTCACTTTTCCATGAACGTCGCAGCAGTTGGTATCTTTTGCTATATAAAGTGTGCAAAATATACCCACTAGAACTGATTACTTAGGGCTTTTGATTGGTGAAGCCGAAAAAATTATCGATAGCCATGGGAGTGCGGCGAGGCTTTTGATTGGTTGACGCCGATGAGGTTGTCCAGAAACACAAGAGTGTGATTACGCTTATTGTGGAAATGATGCTTGGGTGCCAGTACAATTGTCTTTCTTCAGAAAACGGCTTGTCACACCCTCATTTGAAACATTTGCCTGTTTCATATTCCCCTGTTTTGATTGGATAATATATTGTGACTGGTCAATACAGCATGCTTATTAAAATCGAATAGATGAAAGGCTGTTATTGCTGTTTGATAAATCGAAATCGCCTTTCAAGTAAAGAATATTGTTATCTGAAGGGTTCTTTCGTGGGATGAGGGGCGGGGGGGGGGGGTTGGGGGTGAAGAGTTCGCTCCAATTGCCTTAGCTACGAGAATGCAGTCTTTTGACCATCCCTTTAAATAAGTCTGTCGAAGTCATAATATGTAAATTTGTAACGATGACAGCCACTCCTGTTGTACAATAGCTGTTATGCTCTTGCACTGAAGAAGTGATAACCTATCTTGGGTGTTCGAGGTCAGTGTACGCACCGACGTCGCGTACGCCTTATACGCAAGGAATCTTCGATAGGGAATATACGTCACTCTACCAACCGACGCCACGTGCGCATTAGACGCAAGCAATCGTCGGCAGGTAATATATGTCACTCTAGAAATCGGCGCCACGTACGCTTATACCGTAGAGTTGAGAAGTCTGCAGAAAATATATGTCAATCTACGCACCGACGTCACGTGCTCTGAAATGCAGGCAGACAATATACGTCATGCCGAGCACCGGCGTTGCAGGTGCCATAAATGCAATGATTCGACGGTAGAAAGTATACTTCATTATACACGAAACCCGCCATGTAACCATGGTGATATACGTATCCTTACGGATACAGCTAAGTTATAATTTTCAATTTTCTGCAATTTACAAAAACAACGCAAATAAAAATGAACACTTCTTGAAAGCTTTTAGTTTCATAGCTTCAGCTATGATAAATTGCTTGACAATTTTTAAAGATCCAACCTGACATTTTCTTTCAGCATGAGAAAAGCTTTCTGACAAGTTAACATGAAAATTTTATTTTTCTATACAATAAATTCAGTAGATGTTTTTAGTATATTAAAGACGCAGAGAAGTTATCTACGTCACATAGATCAATACTGAAACAACTATATGCTATCAATACAAGATACATCAATACTTAAAATACTTTATACTTCTGTCATGCGCCTTAACACAATTCTCATAATGGTCTTAGTTTTGAAAGTGATAATAAAGTATTCTTGTCAGGGAGATACTAGAATAGTAACGGTTCTAAGAACTACACTGCAATAAACACGAGAGTATGCTTTATCTAAATGGCACACTTTATCTATAGTGCATTTTGTTTTGCGCTACACATATGTCTGAACCCTAACATTTGCTCACTAACGGTCTAATATGAAATAATGCAAACATGTTTTCCTCAATGCTAAATATTGTAATTGTTTAGTATGGTATTGGTACCTATTTCAATGAATAAATTAGTCAAAAATGAGTATTATACTGGTGTAATAACTGTAATATATCAATAACGCGAGAAATTAACCTTGTTTCTCGTTCACCGGTCGGGTCACTAAAATCGGGAAAAAAAAGAAATGTTCTAGCTGGATCGAAAAACTTACGAATAAAAATAGAACTGGGTGCATAAAATTTAAAGGCTAAGTAGAAGCAGGAAAACTACTGAAAAGATCTTCAAGAGGAGAAATTTAGCTTGACCATGTTCATTGCAGCAGCACTTCAAAATAACAGCTATAAATCAAGAAAATTAAAAAAAAAACAAATAATTTCTATAAATTCAGGGGTCCTCGAAATTACAGCGACAGCAAATGTGTTCATCTTTACTCATTAAATTATGAAAAACAGACACGACAAGAAAATATTTTTGAAAAATTTGATGATAACGCATTGACAAAAGTACAAAATGCTATCAATTTTCAAAAAAATCTCAGCTACATGGTACAATATGTTAAACAAAATATCAAAATAGCCATCTTACTAAAATTTATAGAAATAATTTTATTTTCAATATTGATATTATTAATCTAATGTTATATTTTTATTATCAATTTATTGAAAAACGTTCATTTATTAAGATTTATTTATTTTTCCTCCTTAAAAGATTTGTGTTTGGTTTTTGTTTTTTGTTGTTGTTTAGCCCACCTGCATGGCACAATAAAATTTTAAAATAAAAAATGTTTAGCATCTAGTTTTTCCCCTTTTTTTAGAAACATAAAAGGTGCAAAAATTAACAGTTCCCTGTGTTAATTTTCTGTTTTCTTTTTCTCCCTTCTGAAGCTCTTCTTGAAACGTTATAGTCTATTTTTTACCTGCAAGAAAGAGAAAATACATCAGTTTGTGTAGAGGAAGAAATTGTTAATTGTACAGAGATTGATTGCAAAACCGGCTAATAGTCTATAAAATCCATCACCTCTATTTTTCGTACAAAAAACAACAACCAAAAACAAACAAAAAATTACACTGCGTGCACAACCACACTTCATCCTCATATAATAGCCTCCACACTGCCCACTCTCCATCTCTCCATCCGTCAGTCACACCGTGCCCACTCATCATCCGTCAGTCACAGTGTGCTCACTCACCATCCGTCAGTCACAGTGTGCTCACTCACCATCCGTCAGTCACAGTGTGCTCATTCACCCTCCGTCAGTCACAGTGTGCCCACTCACCATCCGTCAGTCACAGTGTGCTCACTCACCATCCGTCAGTCACAGTGTGCTCACTCACCATCCGTCAGTCACAGTGTGCTCATTCACCCTCCGTCAGTTACAGCGTGCGCACTCACCATCCGTCTGTCAGAGAGTGCTCAATCACCATCCTCAGTCACAGTGTGCGCGCTTAACATCCGTCAATCACAGTGTGCTCACTCAGAAACCTCAGAAAAATCACAATGTACCCCTACTTGAAGCCTCTGCACCAGTAAAAAATTGTGGAGGTTAGGGCGTAGGACTGATAATCTCGAGGTGGGGAGTTCAACCTCCACTCTGGCCGAAAAATCATATTTTGATCTTTTCATAGAATGTTTATGAATTTTCACACTGTACTCACTCACCATACGATTTCACACTACGCTCACTCACACATGATTTCAGCCTGTCCTCAGTCATCATATGGTTTCCACACTCTGCTCACTTACCATACGAGTTCACACTCTGCTCACTCACCATGCGATTTTCAACCTGCTCTCACTCACCATACCATTTCCACACTCTGCTCACTCACCATAAGATTTCACACTGCGATCATTCACACACATGATTTCACCTTGTGCTCACTCACATACGATTTCACACTCTGCTCACACACATACGATTTCACACTCTGCTAACTCACCATATGATTTCACACTATTCGCTCTCACATACACTTTCACACTCTGCTCACTCACATACGATTTCCATACTCTGCTCACTCACCAAACAATTTCCACACTGTTCTCACCCACTATACGATTTCACACTGTGCTCACTTACCATACAATTTTCACACTGTTCTCACTCACCATGCGATTTCCTCACTGTGCTAACTCACCATACGATTTCCTCACTGTGCTCACTCACCATGCGATTTCCTCGCTGTGCTAACTCACCATGCAATTTTCACCCTGCGATTTCACACTATGCTCACTTACCATACGATTTCACACTATGCTCACTCACCATACGATTTTCACTGTGGTTACTCACCATGCGATTTCACACTGTGCTCACTCACCATGCGATTTCCTCACTGTGCTAACTCACCATGCAATTTTCACCCTGTGCTCACTCACCATACGATTCCACACTGTGCTCACTCACCATACGATTTCGCACTATGCTCACTCACCATACGATTTCACACTATGCTCACTCACCATACGATTTTCACACTGTGGTTACTCACCATACGATTTCACACTGTGGTCACCTACTATACGATTCTTACACTGCGGTTACTCACCGTGCTTTTCCTCCATATACCCACTAAACTCCTTCCACGTGATCTTCATGTCTTCGTTTTTGTCGAAACGTGCCAACATCACCTGCAACCAAAGTAATTACCCAAACAGAATATTCTTGTCCAATAAGTATGGAATGCCGTTTTCACATTTGTTAGAGAATTATTAATATCAAGAAATAATTTTTGATCTCAATAAATTCATATTTTGATAGCAAGAATTCATCTGTAATTGTATTTTTGATATCTCTAAATGTATTCTTGATCTCAAAAAATAATTTTTCATATCAATAAATATTTAGAGATATCAATAAGTATTTATTGATATAAAAATGATTTAATGATATCTAAAACTTCAATTCTTGATAGCAAAAATGTATGGAATGCCGTTTTGCCATCTAAAATTTAATTATTGATAGCAAAATATAGATTAATGACATCTCCATTGATTTATTGATATCTCTAAACATATTTTGATATCAAAAATAAGCATTAAATGTTAAAACCGCATTCCATTAATAAGCTCTTAGAATTAAACATATTACTTTTTAACCGCAGCAACTATAATATACGTTATTGGAGTTGGAATTACCGCGGTTGCTGGCACCAGACTTGCACTCCAGTAGTTGCTCGTAAAAGATTTCAAATGAGCTCTTAGAATTAAACGTAACACTTTTTAGCATTGCTTGAAATGAAAGCAGGGTTATGCGGAGTGTTTATGCTGAAATAAATAAGAGGAACAGTGACATGAACTTTGGCCTTGATTTACAAGGTTAAAAGTTACATGATCTGAGTTTTCCGGACACCCGTTGTGTATTTTGACCTTACTTTTAGCCACTTACGTGATGCTACGCGATGTTTACATAACTCATGATCTGCACTTTGATCTCGATTGTCACGTGACCTGCATAGACTGGAAATCGAGCCAGAACGATATTGAACTCATTTGCACAAAACTGCATTGATATAGAGTTCATTGCAGCTTTTTAGACACCCGACTTTTTGTCAGTGGACTATTCCTATGACTCATGATCTGCACTTTTTGTCAGAAGACAATTCCTATCACTCATGATCTGTACTTTTTGTCAGAAGACTATTCCTATGACTCATGATCTGCACTTTTTGTCAGAAGACTGTTCCTATCACTCATGATCTGTACTTTTTGTCAGTAGACTATTCCTATCACTCGTGATCTGTACTTTTTGTCAGAAGACTATTCCTATCACTAATGATCTGTACTTTTTGTCAGAAGACTATTCCTATCACTCGTGATCTGTACTTTTTGTCAGAAGACTATTCCTATCACTAATGATCTGTACTTTTTGTCAGAAGACTATTCCTATGACTCATGATCTGCACTTTTTGTCAGTAGACTATTCCTATCACTCGTGATCTGTACTTTTTGTCAGAAGACTATTCCTATCACTAATGATCTGTACTTTTTGTCAGAAGACTATTCCTATGACTCATGATCTGCACTTTTTGTCAGTAGACTATTCCTATCACTCGTGATCTGTACTTTTTGTCAGTAGACTATTCCTATCACTCGTGATCTGTACTTTTTGTCAGAAGACTATTCCTATCACTCATGATCTGCACTTTTTGTCAGAAGACTATTCCTATCACTCATGATCTGTACTTTTTGTCAGAAGACTATTCCTATGACTCATGATCTGTACTTTTTGTCAGAAGACTGTTCCTATCACTCATGATCTGTACTTTTTGTCAGTAGACTATTCCTATCACTCGTGATCTGTACTTTTTGTCAGTAGACTATTCCTATCACTCGTGATCTGTACTTTTTGTCAGAAGACTATTCCTATCACTCATGATCTGTACTTTTTGTCAGAAGACTATTCCTATCACTCATGATCTGTACTTTTTGTCAGAAGACTATTCCTATCACTAATGATCTGTACTTTTTGTCAGAAGACTATTCCTATCACTCGTGATCTGTACTTTTTGTCAGAAGACTATTCCTATCACTCATGATCTGTACTTTTTGTCAGAAGACTATTCCTATCACTCATGATCTGTACTTTTTGTCAGAAGACTATTCCTATCACTAATGATCTGTACTTTTTGTCAGAAGACTATTCCTATCACTCGTGATCTGTACTTTTTGTCAGAAGACTATTCCTATCACTCGTGATCTGTACTTTTTGTCAGTAGACTATTCCTATCACTAATGATGTGTACTTTTTGTCAGAAGACTATTCCTATCACTCGTGATCTGTACTTTTTGTCAGAAGACTATTCCTATCATTCGTGATCTGTACTTTTTGTCAGAAGACTATTCCTATCACTCGTGATCAGCACTTTTTGTCAGAAGACTATTTCTATCACTCATGATCTGTACTTTTTGTCAGAAGACTATTCCTATCACTAATGATCTGTGCTTTTTGTCAGAACACTATTCCTATCACTAATGATCTGTACTTTTTGTCAGTGGACTGTTCCTATCACTCGTGATCTATACTTTTTCTCAGAAGACTATTACTATCACTAATTATCTGTACTTTTTGTCAGAAGACTATTCCTATCACTAATGATCTGTACTTTTTTGTTAGTAGACTATTCCTATCACTAATGATCTGTACTTTTTGTCAGAAGACTATTCCTATAACTCGTGATCTGTACTTTTTGTCAGTAGACTATTCCTATCACTAATGATCTGTACTTTTTGTCAGAAGACTATTCCTATCACTCGTGATCTGTACTTTTTGTCAGTAGACTATTCCTATCACTAATGATCTGTACTTTTTGTCAGAAGACTATTCCTATCACTAATGATCTGTACTTTTTGTCAGAAGACTATTCCTATCACTAATTATCTGTACTTTTTGTCAGAAGACTATTCCTATCACTCGTCATCTGTACTTTTTGTCAGAAGACTATTCCTATCACTCATGATCTGTACTTTTTGTCAGAAGACTATTGCTATCACTAATGATCTGTACTTTTTGTCAGAAGACTATTCCTATCACTCATGATCTGTAATTTTTGTCAGAAGACTATTCCTATCACTCGTGATCTGTACTTTTTGTCAGAAGACTATTCCTATCACTCGTGATCTGTCCTTTTTGTCAGAAGACTATTCCTATCACTCGTGATCTGTACTTTTTGTCAGAAAACTATTCCTATCACTCGTGATCTGTACTTTTTGTCAGAAGACTATTCCTATCACTCATGATCTGTACTTTTTGTCAGAAGACTATTCCTATCACTAATGATCTGTACTTTTTGTCAGAAGACTATTCCTATCACTAATGATCTGTACTTTTTGTCAGAAGACTATTCCTATCACTAATGATCTGTACTTTTTGTCAGAAGACTATTCCTATCACTAATTATCTGTACTTTTTGTCAGAAACCTATTCCTGTCACTCATGATCTGTACTTTTGTCAGAAGACTATTCCTATCACTCGTGATCTGTACTTTTTATCAGAAGACTATTCCTATCACTTCCGATCTGTCCTTTTTTGTCAGAAGACTATTCCTATCACTAATGATCTGTACTTTTTGTCAGAAGACTATTCCTATCACTAATGATCTGTACTTTTTGTCAGAAGACTATTCCTATCACTAATGATCTGTACTTTTTGTCAGAAGACTATTCCTATCACTAATGATCTGTACTTTTTGTCAGAAGACTATTCCTATCACTAATTATCTGTACTTTTTGTCAGAAGACTATTCCTATCACTCATGATCTGTACTTTTTGTCAGAAGACTATTCCTATCACTCGTGATCTGTACTTTTTATCAGAAGACTATTCCTATCACTCGTGATCTGTACTTTTTGTCAGAAGACTATTCCTATCACTCGTGATCTGTACTTTTTGTTAGAAGACTATTCCTATCACTCGTGATCTGTACTTTTTGTCAGAAGACTATTCCTATCACTAATGATCTGTACTTTTTGTCAGAAGACTATTCATATCACTCGTGATCTGTACTTTTTGTCAGAAGACCATTCCTATCACTAATGATCTGTACTTTTTGTCAGAAGACTATTCCTATCACTCGTGATCTGTACTTTTTGTCAGTAGACTATTCCTATCACTAATGATCTGTACTTTTTGTCAGAGGACTATTCCTATCACTCGTGATCTGTACTTTTTGTCAGTAGACTATTCCTATCACTAATGATCTGTACTTTTTGTCAGAAGACTATTCCTATCACTCGTGATCTGTACTTTTTGTCAGAAGACAATTCCTATCGCTCATGATCTGTACTTTTTGTCAGAAGACTATTCCTATCACTCGTGATCTGCACTTTTTGTCAGTAGACTATTCCTATCACTAATGATCTGTACTTTTTGTCAGAAGACTATTCCTATCACTCGTGATCTGTACTTTTTGTCAGTAGACTATTCCTATCACTAATGATCTGTACTTTTTGTCAGAAGACTATTCCTATCACTCGTGATCTGTACTTTTTGTCAGTAGACTATTCCTATCACTAATGATCTGTACTTTTTTTCAGAAGACAATTCCTATCACTCGAGATCTGTACTTTTTGTCAGAAGACTATTCCTATCACTCGTGATCTGTACTTTTTGTCAGAAGACTATTCCTATCACTCGTGATCTGTACTTTTTGTCAGTAGACTATTCCTATCACTCGTGATCTGTACTTTTTGTCAGAAGACTATTCCTATCACTAATGATCTGTACTTTTTGTCAGAAGACTATTCCTATCACTCATGATCTGTACTTTTTGTCAGAAGACTATTCCTATCACTCGTGATCTGTACTTTTTGTCAGTAGACTATTCCTATCACTAATGATCTGTACTTTTTGTCAGAAGACTATTCCTATCACTCGTGATCTGTACTTTTTGTCAGTAGACTATTCCTATCACTAATGATCTGTGCTTTTTGTCAGAAGACTATTCCTATCACTCGTGATCTGTACTTTTTGTCAGTAGACTATTCCTATCACTAATGATCTGTACTTTTTGTCAGAAGACTATTCCTATCACTAATGATCTGTACTTTTTGTCAGAAGACTATTCCTATCACTCATTATCTGTACTTTTTGTCAGAAGACTATTCCTATCACTCGTGATCTGTACTTTTTATCAGAAGACTATTCCTATCACTTCTGATCTGTCCTTTTTGTCAGAAGACTATTTCTATCACTAATGATCTGTACTTTTTGTCAGAAGACTATTCCTATCACTAATGATCTGTACTTTTTGTCAGAAGACTATTCCTATCACTAATGATCTGTACTTTTTGTCAGAAGACTATTCCTATCACTAATGATCTGTACTTTTTGTCAGAAGACTATTCCTATCAATAATGATCTGTGCTTTTTGTCAGAATACTATTCCTATCACTCGTGATCTGTACTTTTTGTCAGAAGACTATTCCTATCACTAATGATCTGTACTTTTTGTCAGAAGACTATTCCTATCACTCGTGATCTGTACTTTTTGTCAGTAGACTATTCCTATCACTAATGATCTGTACTTTTTGTCAGAAGACTATTCCCATCACTCGTGATCTGTACTTTTTGTCAGTAGACTATTCCTATCACTAATGATCTGTACTTTTTGTCAGAAGACTATTCCTATCACTCGTGATCTGTACTTTTAGTCAGTAGACTATTCCTATCACTAATGATCTGTACTTTTTGTCAGAAGACTATTCCTATCACTCGTGATCTGTACTTTTTGTCAGTAGACTATTCTTATCACTAATGATCTGTACTTTTTGTCAGAAGACTATTCCTATCACTCGTGATCTGTACTTTTTGTCAGTAGACTATTCCTATCACTAATGATCTGTATTTTTTGTCAGAAGACTATTCCTATCACTCGAGATCTGTACATTTTGTCAGAAGACTATTCCTATCACTCGTGATCTGTACTTTTTGTCAGAAGACTATTCCTATCACTCGTGATCTGTACTTTTTGTCAGTAGACTATTCCTATCACTAATGATCTGTACTTTTTGTCAAAAGACTATTCCTATCACTCATGATCTGTACTTTTTGTCAGAAGACTATTCCTATCACTCATGATCTGTACTTTTTGTCAGAAGACTATTCCTATCACTTATGATCTGTACTTTTTGTCAGAAGACTATTCCTATCACTCATGATCTGTACCTTTTGTCAGAAGACTATTCCTATCACTTATGATCTGTACTTTTTGTCAGAAAACTACTCCTATCACTAATGATCTGTACTTTTTGTCAGAAGACTATTCCTATCACTAATGATCTGTACTTTTTGTCAGAAGACTATTCCTATCACTCGTGATCTGTACTTTTTGTCAGAAGACTATTCCTATCACTCGTGATCTGTACTTTTTGTCAGAAGACTATTCCTATCACTCATGATCTGTACTTTTTGTCAGAAGACTATTCCTATCACTTATGATCTGTACTTTTTGTCAGAAAACTATTCCTATCACTAATGATCTGTACTTTTTGTCAGAAGACTATTCCTATCACTAATGATCTGTACTTTTTGTCAGAAGACTATTCCTATGACTCATGATCTGTACTTTTTGTCAGAAGACTATTCCTATCACTCATGATCTGTACTTTTTGTCAGAAGACTATTCCTATCACTCGTGATCTGTACTTTTTGTCAGAAAACTATTCCTATCACTCGTGATCTGTACTTTTTGTCAGTAGACTATTACTATCACTAATGATCTGTACTTATTGTCAGAAGACTATTCCTATCACTAATTATCTGTACTTTTTGTCAGAAGACTATTCCTATCACTCGTGATCTGTACTTTTTGTCAGAAGACTATTCCTATCACTCGTGATCTGTACTTTTTGTCAGAAGACTATTCCTATCACTCGTGATCTGTCCTTTTTGTCAGAAGACTTTTCCTATCACTCGTGATCTGTACTTTTTGTCAGAAGACTATTCCTATCACTCATGATCTGTACTTTTTGTCAGTAGACTATTCCTATCACTCGTGATCTGTACTTTTTGTCAGAAAACTATTCCTATCACTCGTGATCTGTACTTTTTGTCAGTAGACTATTCCATTCACTCCTGATCTGTACTTTTTGTCAGTAGACTGTTCCTATCACTCATGATCTGTACTTTTTGTCAGAAGACTATTCCTATCACTCATGATCTGTACTTTTTGTCAGAAGACTATTCCTATCACTCATGATCTGTACTTTTTGTCAGTAGACTATTCCTGTCACTCGTGATCTGTACTTTTTGTCAGAAAACTATTCCTATCACTCGTGATCTGTACTTTTTGTCAGTAGACTATTCCATTCACTCCTGATCCGTACTTTTTGTCAGTAGACTGTTCCTATCACTTATGATCTGTACTTTTTTCACCGGACTGTTCCTATCACTCCTGATCTGCACTTTTTTTTCAGAGGACAATTCCTATCACTCATGATCTGTACTTTTTGTCAGAAGACTATTCCTATCACTCATGATCTGTACTTTTTGTCAGTAGACTATTCCTGTCACTCGTGATCTGTACTTTTTGTCAGAAAACTATTCCTATCACTCGTGATCTGTACTTTTTGCCAGTAGACTATTCCATTCACTCCTGATCCGTACTTTTTGTCAGTAGACTGTTCCTATCACTTATGATCTGTACTTTTTGTCAGAAGACTATTCCTATCACTCATGATCTGTACTTTTTGTCAGTAGACTATTCCTGTCACTCGTGATCTGTACTTTTTGTCAGAAAACTATTCCTATCACTCGTGATCTGTACTTTTTGTCAGTAGACTATTCCATTCACTCCTGATCCGTACTTTTTGTCAGTAGACTGTTCCTATCACTTATGATCTGTACTTTTTTCACCGGACTGTTCCTATCACTCCTGATCTGCACTTTTTTTCAGAGGACAATTCCTATCACTCATGATCTGTACTTTTTGTCAGTAGACTATTCCTGTCACTCGTGATCTGTACTTTTTGTCAGTAGACTATTCCTATCACTCGTGATCTGTTCTTTTTGTCAGAAGACTATTCCTATCACTCATGATCTGTACTTTTTGTCAGAAGACAATTCCTATCAATCGTGATCTGTACTTTTTTGTCAGTAGACTATTCCTATCACTCCTGATCTGTTCTTTTCGTCAGTGGACTAATCCTATCACTCATAATCTGTACTTTTTGTCAGTGGACTGTTCCTATCACTAATGATCTGTACTTTTTGTGCGTGGACTGTTCCTATCACTCATGATCTGCACTTTTTGTCAGTAGACTGTTCCTATCACTCCTGATCTGTACTTTTTGTCAGAGGGCAATTCCTATCAATCCTGATCTGTACTTTTTGTCAGAGGACAATTCCTATCACTCATGATTTGTACTTTTTGTGCGTGGACTGTTCCTATCACTCATGATCTGCACTTTTTGTCAGTAGACTGTTCCTATCACTCCTGATCTGTACTTTTTGTCAGAGGGCAATTCCTATCTCTCATGATCTGTACTTTTTGTGCGTGGACTGTTCCTATCACTCATGATCTGTACTTTTTGTCAGAAAACTATTCCTATCACTCATGATCTGTACTTTTTGTCAGTGGACAATTCCTATCAATCCTGATCTGTACTTTTTGTCAGAGGACAATTCCTATCACTCATGATTTGTACTTTTTGTGCGTGGACTGTTCCTATCACTCATGATCTGCACTTTTTGTCAGTAGACTGTTCCTATCACTCCTGATCTGTACTTTTTGTCAGAGGGCAATTCCTATCTCTCATGATCTGTACTTTTTGTCAGTAGACTATTCCCATCACTTATGGGTTTATCAATCGTGTAAATCTGTAAACGTCTAAAGAATTTTTCAGATCGCTCGCTACTTCTACTTTCATGGTCCGATTGTTTCGGAATTTGGCAGGAATGTTCCCCTGAGGCTATTTGGCCAAACTGCACATGAAATATACACGAAACGCACAAAATTGTGCAAATACCGTTCCTATAAATCCGGCAAATACGTCTTGAAATTTGTCAGGAATGTTCTGAGGGATGTTCCTCAGAATGCTGGCGTTTTGTTTTGCAATTTGAGTTGGTCAAAATATTGACCAAACAATGGCTGAATTTCAGAAAAATACAAAAGATGCTAGTCTTCCTTCAACTGCGGCCCGATCGTTTTAAAATTTAAAAGAATGTACAAGTGAAGCTCCTTATCTAGGCTTGCAGTTTGCTTTGGCGATTTGACCAAACATTGTCCAAATATTGGCCAAAAAACGGCTATATTTCAGGAAAAAACACAAACACCAGCACAAATTTGGCCAATATATTGACCAAATTTCCGAGAAGCGCAGAAATGCTACTCGCATTGCATTTGTGTTCAGTTGATTTCAAATTTGGCGAGAACGATCCCAGGTTGAATAGTCGAAAATTAGCCAAAATAGTGGCCAAACCTGGCCAAATTTCAGAAACACAAATAGAAACCTGCGCTTATGACTTTGAAATTTAAGTAGTATATTCTCCCCACTAGGTTTGTAGTTCGTTTGCCGAAGTGGCCAAATTTCAGAGAAATAACAAAAAAATACTGCTCTTTTTCAAATCCGGTCCAATTGCTTTGATATTTCGCAGGAATATACATCAGAAACTCTGGAAACAGGTATGCAATTTGACCAAATTTGGTGATTTGTTCAAAAAGAAAAACACTGCTGGTATTGCAGTTATGATTCTGTCTTTTTTTTAAATTTGACACAAATCATCCAAGGCTGATCTTCAGCAGAGCTGTAGGGTTTTGTGATGGATTCTACCACAATTGTCCGAAATATTGTTTAAAAACCGGATCAGCCTCAAAAAGCAAAAACAAAAACAATACTGCTTCTCTCACAGACCGCTCCAATCGCTTTGAAATGTTATAGGAACGTTTCGACATGAGAATCTCTGCTTAATTTCTCCCGTAACCTTTTGTAATGTCTTCGCTTTCACAGCTGGGCACGATGTCCACAGACATTCTTGTGAATATTAACTACGACTGTGATTGTCTTACTGTAGCTGAGGATGTTACGGAACGCAGTG
>OX457033.1:1543207-1565494 GCA_949752745.1 Protula sp. h YS-2021
TTTGACAAAGTTTCACGAATTTTACACACCAAAATTGCTGGATGTCACACTTTATCATCGGTTACGTTTAGAGTGAACTTTATCTGTCATATTTATTATTTCTTATTTATTTTATTAAGCTTTTGAAAAGATATATATTTTTTTTTTTTGGTCAGTTCGCTTGATACGAACTTATTTATCGATTCCGAACACTTCCAACTTAAATGTGAGAGATTGTATTTTGCCAAAAAGTACATCAAAACCTTCTAAAAAAAAATGATGTCTTTTTTTTCAAAATTACAACAAAAACCTCCTGAGAAAATGCTGTGTTTTACCAAAAGTACAGCGGAATTTTCTAAAAAAAAATAAAAAAAAACTGTATTTTACAAAAAGGACAACAAAACCTTCTGAAAAAATATATTATTTGGCAAAAAGTACATCAAAATCTTCTGAAAATTGCTATATTTTGCCAAACGTACGTCAGAATCCTGAGCAAATGCTGTTTTTTGCAAACAGGACATCAAAAACCAGGTGAAAAAAATACTGTTTTTTGTTTTTATGGGCAATTTTATGTTTCGTGGACACTGCTGTGTCTTGGGGCACTTATTTCGTGGACACTGCTGTGTCTTGGACACTTATTTCGTGGACACTGCAGTGTCTTGGGCACTTATTTCGTGGACACTGCAGTGTCTTGGGGCACTTATTTCGTGGACAGTGCTGTCTTGGACACTTATTTCGTGGAACACTGCTGTGTCTTGGACACTTATTTCGTGGACTCTGCCGTGTCTTGAACACTTATTTCGTGGACACTGCTGTGTCTTGGACACTTATTTCGTGGACACTGCTGTGTCTTGGACACTTATTTCGTGGACTCTGCTGTGTCTTGAACACTTATTTCGTGGACACTGCTGTGTCTTGGACACTTATTTCGTGGACACTGCTGGTGTCTTGGACACTTATTTCGTGGACACTGTCGCTCTAGTTTGGCGGGTTTTTTTTAGCCTCCAACCTTAGGCCACGGAGGAGGACCACAGGTTAGGGTGGCGTCCATCTGTCCGTCCGTCCGTCCATCCCCGCCTGTAACTCTAACCCTGATAATCCGTTTCATACCATATTTGGTATATCGATGACATTTCATAGTGATAAGGGGCGCGTTATGTTTATTTTGACCTTGATCCAATGTCACGGGTCACAGTGGCCACCCTTTTGGCTTTTCAGTTCCGGTTGGTGCGGGGGGCGGGGGGTAGGGGGGGGGCTGTGTTCTTACCGATGGCTTGCTTCTTCCTGTTGCGACCCGCGCAAGCCTGTTGATACGTGATTTATTAGATATCGGCTGGTCACAATGTCCTTGAACATTCTTGTTATCCCCCGTGGAACGGAGGGATATAGTTTTGTCTATCCGTCTGTCACGCTTCAGTCTCACGCGACTACAGGCCACATTAATATATGGATTCGTTTCAAATTTTGTACACGGCTACCCTAGACCCTTTCGCAGTGCAATGACCAAGAATTTTCCGGATCCGAAAAAAATTGACAAAATGGCGGACTTTTGAAAATCGGCACTGGACTCAGCGTATATACACGGCTTCTCTGGACCCTTCCGCAATGCAGTGACCAAGAATTTTCCGGATGGGACTTAAATTGACAAAATGGCGGATTTTTCAAAATCGGCGCTGCACTATAGGGCAGTCTCACGCGCCTACTGGTTAATGAATTGATTCGTTTAAAATGTTAGACACTACGTCTACCTACCCTTCCACTTTTAAATTTTACGTTGTCAACACGCAACAGCTTACACACACCATATCCCCCCACGGGGGATAGACGTACTCCTCGAGACGTAGTCAAGTTACGATGGCTTTGTGACGCAGGTGGAGCTGAGTCGTGCCAAAGCGCAGCTGAAATCGCAGCTGCTCATGAATCTAGAATCGCGGCCGGTTATGTTTGAGGATCTGGGCAGGCAAATCCTCGCGTACAACCTGCGTCGCTCGGCCGAATATTACATCACTAAAATAGGTGAGTGGATGGATCGGGGGGGGGGGGGGGAGGTGGGGGGATGGTGGGGGGTCAGGCAGATCCTCGCGTACAACCTGCGGCGCTCGGCCGAATATTACATCAGTAAAATAGGTGAGTGGATGGATTGGGGGAGGGGGTGGGGTGGGAGAGTAGATGGATGGGGGGAGCTGGTAGGGGTGAGTAGATGGATGGGGGGAGGGGGTAGGGGTGAGTAGATGGATGGGGGGAGGGGGTTGGGGTGAGTAGATGGGTGGGGGAGGTGGGAGGGGGGGGGGGTGGGGTGAGGGAGTAGGCAGGTACTTGCATACAGCCTATTACATAAGTAAAATAGGTAGCTACATGGAGGAGGGGGGGAGGGGGAGGGGGAGGGGGCGGAGACGGAACTGGAATGGTAAAGGGCGGAGAGTGGGGTTGAGGTACAAATCATAACGCCCCCACCCCAGACATTCTTGTTTAGAAATGTATTTATTTAGTTATTTTGTGTATTTATTAATGTCCTTATTTATATTATTGATTGTTTATCGATTGATTCATATTATTATGTTTTTCTCAATGATTGATTAACTGATTGATTGAGTGATTGGTTTCACTAATCGACCATGTATTGATGCCGTCGCAGACGCGGTGACGGAGGAGGACATCCGCGCGGTGGCGTCACACCTGCTGGCCAGCCGTCCGTCCGTCGCCGTCCTCGGCGACACCTCCAACTGCCCGTCGATGGAGGACTTTGAGCTGGCGTTCAGCAGCAAACGCGGACATTTGCGCAAGGGCTCAAAAATCTTCGGCAAATTCTCAATCTGATCAGTGTAGCGATCACGTGACAACTCTGTATTGATTACGTGGCAACATTCGATCGATCACGTGACAACACTATCGGTCACGTCACAACACTATCGATGACGTGGCAACATCCAATTGGTCACGTGACAGCACTGTATCGGTCACTTGACAAAACACTGTATCGATCACGTGGCAGCGTTATCAATCACATGACAACACTCTTGGTCACGTGACAACACCCTATCGATCACGTGACAACACTGCTTATTTAAGATAAGAATATCTCACGCAGATAAAAGTCCCTTAGATCTTTTTATTATTAAGTCAAAGTGGACAAAGCATTGAATAGACTCATGACGCTCAGTGTATTCCCGGAATAGACTCATGAGACTCGTTCTGTTTCCGGAATAGACTCATGAGGCTCGTTCTATTTCCGGAATAGACTCATGAGGCTCGTTCTATTTCCGGAATAGACTCATGAGGCTCGTTCTATTTCCGGAATAGACTTATGAGGCTCAGTCTGTTCTCGGAATAGATTCATGAGGCTCGTTCTATTTCCGGAATAGACTCGTGAGGCTCGTTCTACTTCCGGAATAGACTCATGAGGCTCGTTCTACTTCCGGAATAGACTTATGAGACTCGTTCTATTTCCGGAATAGACTCATGACTCTCGTTCTACTTCCGGAATAGACTTATGAGACTCGTTCTATTTCCGGAATAGATTCATGAGGCTCGTTCTATTTTTCGGAATAGACTCATGAGCTCGTTCTACTTCCGGAATAGACTTATGAGGCTCAGTCTATTCTCGGAATAGACTCATGAGACTCGTTCTATTTCCGGAATAGACTCATGAGGCTCGTTCTATTCCCAGAATAGACCCGTGAAGCTCGTTCTATTTCCGGAATAGACTCACGCAGCTCAGTCTATACCCGGAATAGACTCGTTCTATTTCCGCAATAGACTCATGAGGCTCGTTCTATTTCCGGAATAGACTCACGAGGCTCGTTCTATTCCCAGAATAGACCCGTGAAGCTCGTTCTATTTCCGGAATAGACTCACGCAGCTCAGTCTATACCCGGAATAGACTCATGAGACTCGTTCTATTTCCGCAATAGACTGATGAGGCTCGTTCTATTCCGAAATAGACTCATGAGGCTCGAAGTTGAATTGTCTTTTATGTGAGCGAGTCTATTCCGGAATAGACGTAGGTTTGATTACAGTGCCTTGTTTCGTAAATAGCGAAAAAAAATCATATGGTTATTTGCTTGATATATTCTTATTTCACATAATCGAGTGTTGTGAACGGCTCATGGATTATTGGATTAGTTCGCCGGTTACTTGAAATCGTTCACTTGTTGAGAGTCACAAGTGAAATCGTGAACGTTATTGGTAAATGTAAGGTATTGCGGGAAAAAAAATATAATTGAATTTTCTTTTTAAAAAATCACAATTGTTACACTGTTGTGACAGTGTTACGCTGTTGTGACAGCGTTACATTGTTGTGACAGTGTTACATTGTTGTGACAGTGTTACATCGTTGTGACAATGTTACGTTGTTGTGACAGCGTTACATTGTTGTGACAGTCTTACATTGTTGTGACAGCGATACACTGTTGTGACAGTATTACATTGTTGTGACTATTACACTGTTGTGACAGCATTACATTGTTGTGACAGTGTGACATTATTGTGACTGTTACACTGTTGTGACTGTTACATTGTTGTGCCTGTTACACTGTTGTGACACTGGCGGCGCGGGTGTTAGTGAGAAGGGGCGACACCAGAGGGCGTTCTGTGTGATGTCATCCGGCCTGCTTGATCCATATTCGATCCAGGGAGGAGGGAGGGGGGCGGATGTTTCCATTTCCGGCTTGGAGGCGGCCCCGGGGTAGGATTTTAAATTGGACGGGATGCGAGGGGGGTGGGGGGGGTAATGTTTGCCTGTCAATTGAGCTATGTGGGATGCGCGAATTGGGGAGGGGTGGGGTGGGAGGGATAGGGAGGGAGAGTGTAATTAGGGGTCTCTCTACTGACAGAGGGAGGTCAAAGTGGACCTCCAGTAGAGCCGCAGAAATGTTTTTATGTAGCATAATGTTTTGTATTTGTTCGCTGTTTGGTTGTACTTATGGGCCACTTAAAAACATAGATTTATTTGCTACCGCAATACCTGCCAAAAACTGACCTTCAGCAAAATATCTATGGATTCTAATTTGCTGGATATATTCTGTCGTCCAAGGATTAAAACTAAGACGTAAATAATAAGTCAAAGTTGAGCTGTGTGAAGGCGATTTTAGTTTGTATTAAAAGATGTACTTTTGTAAAATGAAAAAAAAAAAAAAAGAAAGGAAATTTAATTCCTGAATTAATGCTATGTTTAATGAATTGTGTTCGCTGTGTATTTTTAGACCCCAACCGGGCGAGCCCGGGGGGGGGGCGTCTATAGGATTGTCCTCTGTCCGTCCGTCCGTCTTGCCGTCCGTCCGTGTGTCACACTTCGGATGCTGTTTCGTTTCCACGCAAGTTCTCCGAAACTATTTACCCTACTCATATGCAACCTTGTACAGTGAAAATATATATACTGGAGTTGTGCAACGTCGTGTTATTTTTTCAAATCGGTAAAAAAATTGCAAAAATGGCGTATTGTCAAAAATTGGTATTTTTTTTTACATAACTGCAATGTAAGACTTGGGTGCTTTCCACGCGAGTTCTCCTAAACTATTTATCCTAGGCATATGCTACCTTGTACAGTGAATATATATATATTGAAGTTTTGCAATGTCTTATTATTTTACACATTGGTAAAAAATTGCCTTAATGACGAATTGTTGTATCCGGTTGGGGTCTGCGCCTTCGACGATGGCTTGTTTGTATTAAAATTAATAAAATTATTATTATTATTATTATTGTCATTATTATTATAATTATTATTGTTATTATCATCATTATTCTTCTTCTTCTTCTTCTTCTTCTTCGTTTTCTTCTCCCTCTTCTTTTTCTTCTTCCTTTCTTCTTCTTCTTCTTCTTCTTCTTCTTCTCTTCTTCTTCTTCTTATTATTATTGTTATTATTATTATTATTATTATTATTATTATTATTATTATTATTATTATTATTATTATAATTATTATTATTATTATTGTGACGTAACAACCAATGAGGGATTATAATTTAGGTAATGTTTTTATACTGTATTAAAATAAGTGGATATGAAGAATAAAATTCACATTACAGTATGACTGCATTTCAATCCTGTACTTGTGATTCAACTCAAAAAAATAAAGAAATAAAAAATTGTAATATGGGTGTAATAAGGTAAACTTTTCGCCTCATAAAATCCGTCAGCTTTTGCATAAATAGTTAAACCAGTGACTGTTAATAAAAATAAACATAACACAACACAAATATCTGCGTAAAAGTTTGTATTTATTTACTAAAATTATTTGCGATATAAAAAAGAAAACAAAGACTGGAGATACCACTTGTCAGCATTTCAAAATTACAAATGGATTCCATATCATTTAAAATACACAAAACACCATATCCGATGTTAACACAACACCCTAACTATTTATTCACGCCAGTCCACAAGATTCTAATATCAAACAAATGATTTCTCTTCGTTCTTGCTTTGTGTGTCCAGCGTTCTAATTTTCCCAAAATGTGTCACTTTCTTTTTTTTTTCATAATAAAAACAAGTTAAAATAAAACTATCAGTTTATAATACTTAAAAATCCAATGCACCCACCAACAATCCCTTGTGGTAGAGTGGTAAGAGACACGATTTTTTATCCCGGCGTCCCGGGTTCGAAACCGCACCAACCACGTTTTTTGCCCGTTATTTGTTTTTCAGTGGTATTATTTAATGAAGGAATAAACTCTTCACGCCTTATATCTTTTTGTTTTTATTGCTATATTTGTACACTCCTTGTCTGTTTTTAATTAAATTATTTATTTCTTAAAAATCTGAAAAAAAAAACAAAATGCCATTAAAAGTACGAAAATGTTTGCCACGGTCAACAATAAAATCCGTGGTGCAGTGGTTAGCAACCAGGACTTTTGTCCGGGCGCCCGGGGTTCGATCCCAGCGCCGCACCAATTCATTTTTTTTTTCTCTCTCTCTCTCTTTTTTATTTATTTTTTATTTTTGAGGCTTTTTTGGCTTTCTTTCTTGCCTTATCATTCGCATGGCCGTACATACGGGTATACAGACATGCAAACGATTGTTTACAATCTCCGGGTCAACAGTAAACAAAACAATAAACCAAGAAGTCAATAATGCAATACATAATTTTACACACCTCAATGTGTTATCTCACGAGGGTATATAAACGCCGAGCTGGACACCGTCCATAACCAGCTTTAATGACTGCTGCGGGCCCCATTGCACTACAGGGGTCTGCAGCGTGTCATTTTCTACCGCAGGCTTCTCTGCTCTGCCAAGAGGAGAGAGCCGACACGCGGTGCCCTGTCGCTGCAGGGGGGGGGGAAGGTCAGCGGAGACCCCACGCTAGTGGAGACTTCGTTGTGACCCTCCTTCCCTCGCAGCTGTGGGGTGTTGTACCGAAACGGTACGCTCCCGACCAGGAGCGGTCGTCTCACTCGACACCCCACTGGCAGACAGGGGGCTTCGTGTTTGGCTCTCACCTCGAGCGGGGAAGACCGTCATGCGGGCCCATGGGGTGCACATGCACCTAAATGGGTCTGCGTTACTGGTCTTCTCCGTGGCAGGGAAAGGGGAGTAAGACTGTGGAGTAGAAAATAGAACTCGTAACATGAAAGAAACCAAAATAAAAAACGCCACGTCCGGAATAAAAAATTCTGTAAAAAATACATGCACACTAAAATTTCATTAAAAATGGCTGATTTTCCATGAAATTTAAAGAAAATCGCGGCACAGAGTCGCCTCCCCCTGCATCGAAGAAATTCGAAGGAATTTTTTTTCATATGTTTATATACTTTCTCAAATTCACAAATTGTGGTGTGTAAAATTTGTCGAATTGAAAAAATAGCGTTACTTTTGAATTATTTTTGTTGATTGGTAGCTTTTTTTCATAATCAAAATTTTCAAGTAATTAAAGCAAAACACCACAGGCTCTTTGTTTTGTTTTATTTCTCCAAATTTCATTTACAAAATAGCCATTTCTATCAAAAAAATCAACATAGCCTAATACCAAAACAAAAATGCCTTTTCTGCATAAAAAAACGCAACTGTGTTGACATACATGGGATACACACAAAACATGTAGTTTTTAATACTGTTACTTACTTTTTATGCAGAAAAGAGCATTTTTTGTCTTTCATTAAGGCAAATTCTGTCTTGTTGACCTTTACTTGGAAAAATCTAAAACTTGAAGCAAGAAATAATGTCCTACTACATAAAAACCACACGAATGTTAAAAATTACACCATAAAAATGATACGTGGTTTTTATGCACAAAAATACATTTTTGTCTTGCTGTTTTAAACTTCATCCTGTATGTCACGGGCACGTCGACTTTTATACAAAATGCCAAAACAGCAAATTTTAAAAATATAAAATCAACATCTTTCAATTTTTAGTTATATCGTTACCAGAAAAATGCTTATTTTAACTGCAAAATGTTTTGCATGGCTGTTACATAAAGAATAAGCTTAACACTAAGACAAACATCCCCTGTTCTGCAAAAAAACTACACTATCAAAAACTGAATGCGAGACACGCCACAATATGTAAGTTGTAAACACTGCAAGGCAGTCGTCGAATTAGGGTCATTCTCTATAGTCTTGTTGACCTTGAAGCAGTCTTTTTTCTGCATAAAAACTATACGTGACTTAAAAATCAGACTATGTAGTTTATAACTCTGTTACATGGCTTTTATGCAGAAAAGGGGATTTTTATCTTTTGGCTTAAGTATCAAGCATATTTTTAAATAAAACCTGTATTTTTCTACTCAAAAAGAAGACATCAGTGTTACGTCACTCGGCAAACATGTCGTTTTTTGCATAAAATGTCATTTCTGCATAAAATACTATACACCACAGTATCAAAACCTAGATAGAGATTTCTATGCAGAAAAGGCTATTTTCGTTTTCGCATTAAGACAATTCTGTCTCTTTTTTCATTTTCTTGCAACCAAAAACCAAAAACCACTAAAACTTGAAGCAAGAAACGCATAAAAAGAAGCTATAAGCCAAACTACGTGAGAGAAACGCCAAACTACGTGAGATAAATGGCAAACTACGTGAGAGAAACGCCAAACCACGTGAAAGAAATGCCAAACTACGTGAAAGAAAGCCAAACTACGTGAGAGAAACGCCAAACTACGTGAAAGAAATGCCAAACTACGTGAGAGAAACGCCAAACTACGTGAGAGAAACGCCAAACTACGTGAGAGAAACGCCAAACTACGTGAGAGAAACGCCAAACTACGTGAGAGAAACGACAAACTACGTGAAAGAAATGCCAAACTACGTGAAAGAAATGCCAAACTACGTGATAGAAACACCAAACTACGTGAAAGAAAGCCAAACTACGTGAAAGAAATGCCAAACTACGTGAGAGAAACACCAAACTACGTGAAAGAAATGCCAAACTACGTGAAAGAAATGCCAAACTACGTAAGAGAAACACCAAAATACGTGAAAGAAAGCCAAACTACGTGAAAGAAATGTCAAACTACGTGAGAGAAACACCAAACTACGTGAAAGAAATGCCAAACTACGTGAAAGAAATGCCAAACTACGTGATAGAAACACCAAACTACGTGAAAGAAAGCCAAACTACGTGAAAGAAAGCCAAACTACGTGAAAGAAAGCCAAACTACGTGATAGAAACGCCAAACTACGTGAGAGAAACGCCAAACTACGTGAGATAAATGCCAAACTACGTGAGAGAAACGCCAAACTACGTGAAAGAAATGCCAAACTACGTGAGAGAAATGCCAAACTACGTGAGAGAAACGCCAAACTACGTGAGAGAAACGCCAAACTACGTGGGAGAAATGCCAAACTACGTGAGAAAAATGCCAAACTACGTGAGAGAAACGCCAAACTACGTGAGAGAAACGCCAAACTACGTGGGAGAAACGCCAAACTACGTGGGAGAAATGCCAAACTACGTGAGAGAAACGCCAAACTACGTGAGAGAAACGCCAACCTGCGTGAGAGAAACGCCAAACTACGTGAGAGAAGTGTCAAACTTGTACTTCTCTGTTTTTCTACACTGTCATTTAGTTTTATGCAGAAAATGGCATTTTTTGTCTTGGCATTAACATAATTCTGTATGTAACACTCTTATCGACATTTTTAAAATAATAATACACTTTTTTCTAAAAATAAATATGCGAAAATACACTAAAAACTTGAGTTTTTAGTTTTGCTTTTTATCACTGCTTCAATTTTTATGACATTGTTACATATATTTCTTACACAAAAACTGCATTTTTACATAATACAGAGAAGCATGTAGTTTTAATACCGTGACGTAGGTTTTATGCAGAAAAACGCATTTTCATTTTGCTGTTAAACTAATTCGAAACGTAACAGGCATATCGACCTTTTTTAAAAAAAATATGTCACAAAACACCTATGCGAAAAACGCGCCAAATGTTTTTAACAATTTACCTAATTACACTCTTTCTGTTTTTTTTGTACAGTGCCAATATTTCTTTGTTTGAGTAAGTGTTGTTTTTTGCACTTTGGTAAATCTGAAAATTAATAATTCAATAATTCTGAATGTTGCAAGTAAAGAAATTTTCAAAATTTCGTGATATTTACATGAAACGAAAAATAAGCAAATTAAATAGATAGTAATACTCAAACAAAAATAATAATCGCCTATTGTCTGATTACAGAGTACAACTGGAATTTTACGTTAAAATGCAATATTCTTACAATAAAAATTTCCCGGGAGACATACTGACTTGAAAAGTCTGCCCTTAAACGCGTAAGGCCATGTTTGAAAAATATCTCCTTTTTTAACGAAACGCGGAGTGTCATATTTAAAAATAAACCCCTTTTTAATGATCACAGGTGCAGGTAGACTACACATGTGACTGCACACACACACACACACACACACACACGCACACACACACACACACACACACACACACACACGTGCGCGTGCACAAACAGTTCAAAAATCAAATAGATCCCTCCCCCCTCCCCCACCCCATCCCCTGAAAATTTATCATTTTGCAAGTGCCGCAAGTGCAAAACCATCACGTGAAGTTCACGCGACACGAATAAATAAACAAATTAAATAATAAACAAACTAAATGACTATCCAAACACTGAAAAACAATCGCGTTTTGTTTGTTAACAGAGTACAAATGGAGCTTCCAACGCATTATTTTTCCACTCAAAATTCCCCCAAGAAGCTACAAGAAAACGGGTGGGGAATTACACGTGTTTGACGTTTTAAGCGCAGTATTTTAACATTACATAACTTTATCCCCTGGATGACTATTTAAAACGACGCCTCAACGCGGAGTTACAAGTGTGAAACCCACCTCTTTTCTTAAGGAAAAAACGCGAACACTCCGTAAACCCTACCAACATTTACTTGGTGGAGGTTAGTGTCAGTGTCAAGTGCCATGTGTCAAAGTGTCAAATTGAAACAAAAAATTGCCATTTTCACCAAGCTAAAATGCACATGTGACTTTACACACAGCGGACAGAACTACAGACAAACCGAAACCATGGAATGTGTGTGCGGAAATTTTGAAGCCCCCTTTTTTGTTGCAAGCGGGAGTGCAGTTCCGAAACAATCCCCTTTTTATGAAAAACGCGAACTACTAAATAACAATTTATCGCCAAACGTTTGTTTTAAAAACGAAATTGGCACTTCGAGCGGGTCGTGTGCGGCATCGGTCATAACTACATCATTCATAACGACATCGGTTATAATGATATGGCTATGACGACATCGGTTATAACGACATGGGCTAGGTCGACATCGGCTATAATGACACCAGTTACAACGACATCGACTATAAAACGACACCGTTTATAGCGACATCTGTTATAACGACATCGGTTAAACTTTCGCTTATAACGACATGACTATGACGACATCGATTATAACCGCATCGGCTGTAACGACATTGGATCTATTCTTAGCTGTGTTTTGCCTCAATCCCAACTCAGAGTAATTATACTTGGAAGGCCGTTCCGGAATACAGTATCAATAAATAAATAAACACACTGCCGATAAATCAAATGTAGAAATCGAAACGTTTTCATTTTCACTATTTTAGGCTGAAAACTAAAGAAAAAATAGTTTTCCCTTAAAATAATAATAATAATAATAATAATAATAGTAATATATATATATATATATTATATATATAAAGAATATATATATATATATATATATATATATATATATATATATATATATATTCATTATTTTATACATATTTTTTATTTTACACTGCCCAGCAAAAAAGATGATTTACATTTTTGGCACTCTATGCTCAAAGACAAGGGAACAATTCAAAATTTCTGCAATATTCGATTTATAAGTGGTCTATTCTAGGCATTCTACCAATAATAATAATAATAATAATAATAATAATAATAATAATAATAATAATAATAATAATAATAATAATAATAATAATAATAAACCAAGAACAATAATAATAATAATAACAACAAAAATAATGATAACAATAATAGTAACAATAATAATAATAATCATAATAATAATAAAATATAGTAATAATAAAAAATACACGGTTCAGAATTCTTATTTTCAAATAATACAGTATTTTAAACTTTTCTCAAGTCAGCTCTCAAACAATGCACGAGCTTTCACAGGATGTGACGTCACGACCTTCCTACATTTTGTCACGCATCAACATTTCAGAGAAGTTAAGCTCAGCTTGAGAAACGACATTGTGTAGGTTATCCCAGGTATTGGGGCTTGAGAAAGTGTCCCAGTTGGAATGTATTGAAAGTGTGTTGAAGCATAAAACAGCTATGGACAAACCCACGCAACGTACTACGACAAACCCACATGGCGTATTACGACAAACCCACATGGCGTATTACGACAAACCCACATGGCGTATTACGACAAACCTGCATAGCGTATTACGACATATTTACGTGGACCGATATAAGCTTTTCCTAGCTCAACACCATCGATTATAACGACACATTCGTTACGACGACATATCGGTTATGACGACACATTGGTTATAACGACATGTTCGTCCCGTACTAGTCATGTCGTTATAACGAGGTCGGTACTGTGTGACTCACATTGCTAAACAAGTAACTAACATGTGAGGACCGCTTTTTTTCTTAATTACGCCTTACCCAAGCTTGTGGACGAACGCTTGACAGGTAGTAGCCGTTGACGGAATCTCCCACACAATACAGAGTTCTTTTTCTGGCATGCTTGTTTGTTTATTTACTCAGTTATCTGTTTATTTGTTTGCTTTGGTTTATTCTCAGCACACCGTATTGATCGCTTGTTGCGGAAAGTGGAAGAATTCACGCTCTATGTATTGACATAAACACAGTTTGTCGATCACATGACGTGCGTACAGAGGCTTTCGCTGCTGATTGGTCAAGAGTGACGTCACGTAGCGATGGCTGTAATGATGAACCAACGCCCGCGCGAACTTCTGCAAAAAAAAAAAAGAAACAACCAGGTCTTAGTCAAAACATTTACTAGGTTAACTGCTAATCTTTTGTCTGCTTCACAAATCTCTCTCTCTCTCTCTCTCTCTCTCTCTCTCTCTCTCTCTCTCTCTCTCTCTCTCGCTCTCTCTTGCAACCGCCATCGGATCACCCTGACGTCGGATATAGTAAAATTATGGACGTCGAAACAACGTCTACCTACTGACTCAACCCAGTCCACATTGTCTGCGGGCCGTTGTTATTCAACAGCCCACCTCTTCGGTGGTTCCATCTATTGTGTATAATACCTTTTCACTCCGCATACCCACTGGGAATGCAGCGAAAATAATACACATAAAAAAGCAGAACTAGTTTTTAAAATCTCATTGCTAATAATGTGCTTCTAATAACAGATAGATAATATCAGAGGTCAGCTGTTTTATAACCACGGGTAGATGGCGTTCCGCCCAGGGACGCAGTCTATCCCCCCTACACAGGGACGGATCAAGCTTTTCACAAAGATCTAGCTCATCACCTCAAATGCGTGTCCACTTTGTAACTGTAGCCTCGTTTTAGTTTTTCGTTTAATTTGTATTAATCGTTGTTATAAAACAGCTGACCTCTGGTGAGATCTATCTATTGTGTATAAACACACAGCAGATGGATATTTTAAAAAGACAGTTCCTCTCTTTTATGAGTATTATTTTCGCGGCATCCCCAGTGCGTCTGAGGAATAAAAGGTGTTAGACACCAAAAACCGAACCACCGAAGAGGTTGTGTTTTGAACAACAACGTTGTATTAATTCTTATATTCGCCCAAATCGTAATCCCCAAATCCGGAATTTGTAATTTTCCGAAAAAAAAAACAAAAACAAAAGAAAAAAATCAAGGATATATTGAAACAAACTAATCTTTACCGCACTTAATATAATATATAATATATAAACGAAGTAAAACAATATTTTATGTACACTTGAAAAAAAAACCTGACCATTTAAACGGCTGTTTCTCACACCGCTATTTGAATAAATATTCTATGTCAAAAAAAAAAAAAAGAAAAAGAATTTGATCGATTTTCGAAGCGACTTCTCATGGCTTCCATTCCCGGTGAGCCATGAGGCTTGTCATTTGATATTGAGCCCGATATCTGTACAACGTCAATTATTCGACGTCTATATAACGTTGTTTTCCGAAATCTATTCAACGCTCCACTAAATACGTTGATTAAACGTGGGAGAAAGTGGGATTCTGGTTGCGACCAAAAACCAATCTCTAGACAATGTTGCTTATCAAATATTTAACGTCGTGTCAGATAGCTTGATCAGGCGTTGATTCGCAGTCCCTCCCTCCCTCCCCTCCTGCCCTTCCTTCTTCTACCCCCTACCCCGCTCCGTCCGTCCGTCCGTCCGTCCCTCGCTTCATCCCCCGCCTGCCTGCCTGCCTGCCTAACTGCCTTCCTGCCTGCCTGCCTGCCTGCCTGCCTCCCTGCCTCCCTCCCTCCCTCCCTCCGTTTGACAAGACACCACACACCTCCACCCTAGTCTGGGACACTTCGCTATTCTCCAGCATTAGGTGAGACTCTTCAAGGAAAGACTCGGCGTTTCTGTCACACATCTGCGAGAAACCGGAAGCTCGTATACAACACAGACAGCACAGCTGAAAATAAAGCACAATCATGTCAAGGGACAAGGTGCACAGCTGAAAGAAGCAGGACGTGTTTAATGACACTGGACTTCACAATCATACGAACATTTCAATCATGAAATGAATTTTGAGATAATATTATGCATTCTTTGAAGTTTTAAATTTTTAAATCTCACTTTAGTTTTATTTTAAAGCATTATTTTCCAGAGGTTTATACTTATATTTAGTCTATATGGAAAAATATACGCTTATTTGTACCAACACCAAATGATTTTTATCATGTCTTCAAACTTACATAGTTTCCTTTTTTAATTATACATTTTATTACATTAATTATACATTTTTTTACATTAATTTTTCATTTTTTATCATTTACACATTTTCTTAGCATTTCTTTAACTTTTCAACTCAATTTTTTTTGTTTGAAAAAAATGCCTTTAGTTTTTATGTACTTTTTTTTGGGGGGGGGGGGGAGGGGTGGTTGGTAATTGTAGAATTATTGGAATTATTGCCTTGATACTCACCAGTTTTGAACACAAAGTAGTGGCATGTTTCTTCTTTCGCACGAGCGTACGGTTCAGTACTTGTATTAACCTTTCCTGAAACAGCGAAAAAAAAACTCATTTTTTTGATATTTTTTTGATATTCTTCATCAGTTTGATGCTACATCCGCAAATTTCTTCTTTTTCTAATTTCAAATTTGGGAATTTGGCTTTATATATATATATATATCCGTTCGCTGTGTGGAGGAGCAACCAAGTAGCATTTCTGCCAAATATAAACACAGAGCGGAGGGATATTTCAAAAAGTAGTCCCTCACTCTTATGAGTACTATTTTTTTCGCGCAATCCCCACTGGGTCTGCGGAGTGAAAAGATGTTATACACAACAGACCGAACCGCCGTAGAGGTTGGCTGTTGGACAACAACGGACAGAGCACTACCAACCGCACGTTTGCGACCGAATCGCGATGGAGCGATAATTGCAGAAGCAGAAGCATGTAAAACGCGTTTTGTCCTAAATGCAGAAAATTGACCTATTCTGAAAAGAAAGTTTCCTACACACACATATACCAGCACAAATAAAGATGGGAACAGCCCGACTGAAGTAAGTCGGCCTAGGTAGAAAGGCCTGGAAACGTTCTTTTTTGGGGGGAGGGGAGGGGGACGGAAGGGGTGGCGGGCGGGAAGGTGGCCCTACTCTTTGCCCTAATATTAGATTTTTCTGCCATTGTTTTAGTCAGATCGGGAAGGGTTTGTTTGGGATTGCAACCCCGAGACACCTCGCGTCCGCTAACTTACTGAATTATTATTTTCAATTGATCTGAAAAATATAAACAAAAAAATTGTCTACTTACCAGACATGGGGCAGGATCGTAATAGATGAAATATATCTTTTTTTCAGTTAAGAAGAATTCTACACTTAGAATATGAAATTTCAGGTCTAAAAGTCACAGACTATAGCAACGTAATCCTATTTCAGTTGTCACAGAATACACAAAAGTGGCCCCATTTCAGATGTCACAAAACACAAAAAAGTGGCCCTATTTTAAATGTCACAGAATACACAAAAGTGGCCCCATTTCAGATGTCACACAACACAAAAAAGTGGCCCTATTTCAAATGTCACAGAATACACAAAAGTGGCCCCATCTCAGATGTCGCAAAACACAAAAAAGTGGCCCTATTTCAAATGTCACAGAATACACAAAAGTGGCCCCATTTCAGATATCACAAAATACACAAAAGTGGCCCCATTTCAGATATCACAAAATACACAAAAATGGTCTTACTCCCCGTTTGTTTGTTGTTTTATTCATCACCGGCAAGAACAGAACTTAATATCGCTATTTTTGCTGTTTTAGACTATTTCAAATGTTTTAAACAAATCAGCCCAAAATAGAAGGACAATGGTCCCAGGAGCGGGGAAGGGGGTGGGGGGGGGGGGCTTGGTACAATATGTGTTGCCACGCGAATCAAAAAATACAAAACTAAAAAAATAGAAAAAAAAACAAAAACAAAAACAAAAACAAAAAAAAAAAAAAAAAAAAACACACAGGGAAAAGGGTCGGGATGGGGGAGGAATTTTTAGAAATTGTGATATAAATATCTGAAATATAGACCAATTTTGAGCGTTTTGTTTCTTGAGAATATTGTCAAAATCACAATCATACGGATTGGACAATGACGAATGTACGACATTTTGCCGAGCGACATTTTAGCGACAATGTCGTAGATGCCAATTACGGTAAAATGTCGCTCGGAAAAATGTCGACCGGATATCGACAATTACATCTCTTCATATGTGAATAAATTTTGAAGAGCTCTGGTCCCAGTTGCTATGCCCTCTGGCCGATGTAACTGCAAACCCACCAACCAAAAAAGTCTTTCGTTTCCCATGCGCCATGTTCGTTTAAATCTAGGGAGAGAATTTCTACACGCTGACCACTGTGGATAATGGGCCCTACCACTCATCAACGGATAGAATAAGTTGGGCCATTTTTAAAGAAGAAAGGATACGATGACAGCATAACAGCCCAGGACACCCGGCTCCACGGGCCACACATCACGTGATATCGCAGAAGGATCTCGTTGCACTTTGAAATAGCGCTCTTTGAAGTGTAGTTCAACTGAAACACGCAAGATGTCGCTTTGTGTAAATCGTAGGGTTAAGAACGTCAGGAGTGATATTTAGCGATTTTTGCAAAATAAACAACAATTCGTTGTTATTAAACAGTTGACCTCTGATGAGATCTTTCTGTTATGCAGATTGATATTTTAAGAAGTACTTTTCTTTTATAAGTATTATTTTCGCGGAATCCCCAGTGGGTCTGTGGAGTAAAAGGTGCTATACACAACAGACTGAACCGCCGAAGAGGTTGGCTGTTGAACAACAACGAACAACAATTTGAAAATGAACATTTTTGTCTTCCACGAAAAGTGGCAAGAAGACCGGAAATAAAAATGAATAAAATTATAATTATTTTTTGTTTGGGGGGGGGGGGGGATCACAAACAAAACACATGCTTTTAAAAATGTCAAGGCCAAGAAATTCAAAAATATATAAAATGTTCAGAAAGAAAGGTTTAATAGATATTTATGATTATTATTGTTTTAATCCCCAAGAATGGGTAGGGAGGACGTTTGCTCTGGAATGTGTTCGAATGCGTGTCCATTAAAACTAGAGCAGTGTGCATAGCTCACATATTCCCCACAGCCCCCCCCCCCCCCATCAGTTAAACACGGCCATCAATAGTCAATCAAGAGCTGAAATTTTCCAAGTCCAGCTGGTCCATTTTCCTTCGACGAACCTGGCCCATTTACAATACCGATCTGTGTTTGTTCCCATAGAAGCTACATGCCAAGTTTCATTAAAATCCTTGCAGCAGTTTTTAAGTTATCGTGTTAACAAGCTCTTGATGACAGACCGACAGAACGACCGACCCACAGACACGCGGTCGATCGCATATATCCCCCCTGTGGGGAATAAAAAATGCGGAGTAAAGGGTGCGTGTGTGAGTGTGTGGATGTGTGTGTATTTGGAGGGAGTGGTGGGGGTCTTAGTCCCTGTTGGGAAATGGGTGCATGTTGTGTGTTTTTGGGAGGGATGTGCGGGTGTGTGTAGGTGTGTGTGAGTGTTTTGGGTGTGTGTGGGTGTTTGTGTGGATGTGTGTGTATTTCAAGGGTTTGGTGGGGGTTGTTTGGGGGAGATTGAAGGGGTGTTTGGAGAGGATATTGGGGATGTTTTGAGGGGATGGTGGGGGTGTTTGGAGGGGATAATCGGGGTGTTTTGAGGGGATATTGGGGATGTTTTGAGGGGATGGTGGGGGTTTTGGAGGGGATAATGGGGATGTTTTGAGGGGATAATTGGGTGTTTTGAGGGGATGTTGGGGGTGTTTTTCCCTCTTCAAGTGAATAGAAGAAGGAGTTGCGTGGGGCGTATTGTTAAATATATAAGAAATATTTTTAAAGTTAAAAAAAGAAGAGATACCTTTCGTCGACAGCACCCGCAAGATATGTAAACAAACAACACAGACGCCAGTGATATGATAGCGAAGAGGAGAATTCCCAGCCCCGCGTGGAGTCCATGGAATTTCCATAAATAAACACTTGTGGCCCACAGCGATGCGAGTAGCCAAACGTGAAACACAGCGTGAAGACATTTGTTGTAGCAGATGGGGTAAAGTCTCCATTTGTTGTTTCCTGTGATGTGACGTAGGGCATTTTCGTAGTCTTCTTGTGAGATCTGAAATAAAACAAGTTATTGTAGAGTGCATAGCCTCCTCTCCCTCCCACCCCGACCCCATCCCGCTCCGCCCCTTCGCCCCTCCCCACCGGAATCCACGATGGTGTCCACTGTGACCTTTCCTATGATGTGACGTAGGGCACTTTTATATCACACTTGTGAAATCTGAAATAGGACAAGTCTCGGTAGAGTGCATAACAGGTCATTTATGTATTGAATCTGGCAGGAAATTGATTTTCACGGTGGGACTACCAGCCGACGATGGTCAAATGGACAGACGGACAGCACACAAACCTATAGTCCCCACTCTGGAACTGAAGCCCGCGTTGGGGACCAATAAACAAAAACAAAGGAGGGGGGGGGGGGGCGAGTTGGCAATGACATATTCAAGAGTTTATTGAGTTAAAGGGCGGTGCGGAGGTGCGGTGGCAATGTTGCTAGAAGGTTACTGGGGCGCTCCCCCTCAACTCTCACCTCATCTTTCCGGTTTTCATTGGTTTAGGAATACGGCCAAAAAAACCCACATATTCTGCGAAATCGGAAAGATCGCTCCCGAAAAGGGCTTACCCAGCTTCAGCCCATTTATATATATATGTGTGTGTGTGTTAGTCTGTGTGTGTTTCTGTATGTGTGCTTGTGTGTTTGTGTGTTTGTGTGTGTGTCTGTGTGTACGTGTGCGTGTGGGAGGTGGGGGGGGGGGCAGTGCGGGGTATAAGGGGGGGGGGGGTTGGGCGGGAAAGGGGATATTACGGTTTTGGTGGGGGTATTAGGATGGGGGTATTACGGTGGGGGGCATTATTGTGTGGGAGAGGGGATTAGGGTGGGGGATTAGGATGGGGGAATTAGGGTAATTAGGGTAAGGAGGGTACTAGGGTAAGGGGGTATTAGGGTAGGTGAGGGGTGTTAGGGTGGGGGATTACGTAGGGGGTATTAGAGTGGGAAGGGGGTATTAAGGTGGGGGTGTAAGGGTGGGGAGGGGGTATTAGGGTGGAGGTAGGGGTCTTATCTGCTTAGAGAGCCAACAAGTTTGTATCGAACCTAACAATTTGCAATTAATCAACTAGAAAATCTGCCCCAAAAGACGTTTTACACTGTATTAGAAAACTTGACACCCAGATATGACGAAGTAATCACCCCCTCCCCTTTTCTCCCCCTCCCCCGCTCCCCCACACCAAGGATCGCTATTCTGATGACAAAAAAAGTCGCAGCTGGCTACAATGACTTTACACTTGTCAACTTTATGACAATTCGACAAGCTGCTGACGATTTCTTCTTTTTTTGTCAGTCGGTCCGGACATTTTGAGCATCGAGCTATGGCCAAAAACATTCCCAGATCCCACAAGGATAATCTCACGGCGGAAAACAAATAACTAATAAGTAAACTAATTCACTAAATAATTACTAACAAAATCAATCAGTCTATCAAACAATAAACAAACAAATCAGTCAATCAAGCAATAAATAAATAAAACAAAGGACGTCGACTTTAAGATCAGAATTCGAAGTTAACCGACTTTATGTGACTTTTAGCTTTGAGAGGAATAAATCATTTCACTTCTAATTTTCCTAACGTCTGAATCAGACAAATGTGAACGAGCAAATTTAGGGCTAAACGACGAAAAATTACACACAAAAAAAAAACGAAAAAAAAAAAGCCACGAAGTATATTACTTGTTTTGCTTTTTGTTATTTTTTAAATATTTTCCTATAGTTTTTTTGTTGTTTTCTTTGGGTTTTTTATGTATTTTTGTTTGTTTTTTAATTTTGTCTGGAGTGGCATAGTGAATGACACGGAACGTGACAAGAAAACCGGAGTGGAATGGTCGTTCTCAGTAATATCCCGACAGTGTCAAATGGCAATGTTAAATGACAGTGTCCTGTCAAATGGTGAGGAAGAAGAATTGTATGCAGCACATTGTGAATTGTCTTGCTACTCCGAACACAGAACATCAAGAACTATCATGTCTATCGATAACCTCCCCTCCCCCCTCCCCCCCTCCCCTCCGCTTTCTCTCCGGGAGAGGGGTGGGGGTGGCTTGGATCATTTGTGTTTCCATGCGGAGGGCAAATTTGTTTTTAAAAACGGGGGAGGTGTTACTTTTCATCCGTTACTCTGCGTTTCCAAAGCGAGAGAGAGAGGGAGGGAGGGAGGGAGGGAGGGAGGGAGGGAGAGACAGACAGACAGAGAGAGAGGGAGAGAGAGAGAGAGAGGAGAGAGAGGAGAGAGACAGCGAGAGAGAACGAGAGAGAGAGAGAGAGAGAGAGAGAGAGAGAGAGTTGTCGTTCCATGATTGCTTTTAACGTACATAAAAATGTACCTGGACTTTAAAATATATCCTTTGTGTATGGGGCGGGGGGGGGCGGGGGAGGGATATAACATTACGCGTTTAGGAGTGAATTGTAAAGGGACGTTCTCGTTTGGCTATAAATGGGTATTTTTCAACCTTGACACTAAGTGTTTAGGGTCGTTTCATAAAGTGATGGACACACATGGTAACCAGTCTGAGCGTGAGTGCCCCCGCCGGATCATGGGCACGCATGGTCAGCAGTCTGAGCGTGAGTGCCCCCCCCCAGATCATGGGCACGCATGGTCACCAGTCTGAGCGTGAGTGCCCCAACCACCGGATTATGGGCAGGCATAATAACCAGTCTAAGCGTGAGTGCCCTCCCGGATCATGGGCACGCATGGTCAGCAGTCTGAGCGTGAGTGCCTCCCCCCGGATCATGGGCACGCATGGTCACCAATCTGGCGTGAGTGCCCCCCCACCGGATTATGGGCAGGCATGGTAACCAGTCTGAGTGTGAGTGCCCCCCCCGGATCATGGGCACGCATGGGTCACCTGTTTGAGCGTGAGTGCCCCCCCCCGATCATGGGCACGTATGGTCACCAGTCTGAGTGTGAGTGCCCCCCCCGGATCATGTACACGCATGGTCACCTGTCTGAGCGTGAGTGCCCCCCCCCGGATCATGGGCACGCATGGTAACCAGTCTGAGCGTGAGTGCCCCCCCCC
>OX457033.1:1565694-1593840 GCA_949752745.1 Protula sp. h YS-2021
CGATAATACTGAAGACCTTGACCTATAAATACACCGCAAATGTTAGGCCAGACATCTAGAAAAATGTTAATCTGGGTGGATACTTCCCTCCCCCCTCCGCCCTTCGGGATACTCACGCCAAAGGCTAGCTTCTCCAGGAAGTGTGAGATTCCAGACGGATGCTTCACCTCATATCTCGATCCAGAATCGATCAAAACTAAAACACAGTGAAAAACAGGAACGTCCGTGGACACTGTCCCAGCCTAACACAAGCATGTCCAAGGACAAGACCCAAACAAGGAAAGAGAGAAAAACTCTGAAACGAATACTGTTAGGTTAAAAAAATGAATGTCAGTGGACACTGTGCCCAGCCTAATATATGTAAAAAAAAAATCATACTTTTATCAACATTCGCTCAGATAAACTGGAATAAAACGCGAAATTTCTCTGCACACCTATTTCAATACTTGTCAGAACTTTGCAAAAAAAATATTATTTTATTTATTATTTTTAATTTTTTTTAATTTTTTTTATTTATTTCATTTATTCGCCTGCCACTTGCCCACGAACACCACAGTGACTGAACGTAGCCTTTCCTAAAAACAGCAGCAAAGTTATCACAGCTGACCCAGATTACTTGGGGGGAATTCCTGACCTGACCCAATTCACGTGAGCTCTGATTGGTCGACAAGGGAGTTCTGATTAAGCTTTTACAATTCAAATCATTTATCATTTCAAAGAAAGACAATACAGGGCAAAAATTAAGAAGCACTCGGAAGACTCAACCAATAAAATTATTAGGTCAAACTCGTTGTTATAAAACAGCTGACCTCTGATGAGATTAATCTGTTATGTATAAACACAGAGCGGGTGGATATTTTTAAAAAGCAGTTCCTCTCCTTCATGAGTGCTATTTTCGCGGAATTCCCAGTGGTCTGCAGAGTAAAATGGTGTTACACACAACACACCGAACCGCCGTAGAGGTTGGCTGTTGGACAACAAACGGTGAAACGGGATAAATAGAGCACCTGCTTCTCACAGCAAGCACTGAGTCTATTGGTAAGATTCACATTATTTCAGATAACTTAATTTTAGTAAATAGAATCTATTAAACTTATTTTAAACACGATGTTTGGTGCGGGTCTAGGACTAAACCCCCCGGGACTAAACCCCCGTGACCAAACCCCCCGGAACCAAACCCCCGCGCGCATAACCCCCCCGTACCAAAACCCCCCGATCGGACCAACCCCCCCCCCCCCTCCCTCGTTTGGGGCCGCTCTAAAACAGAATCTGAGCGATTAATGACATGCCAGGGGAGGCTGTGGGGTATGCTCCCCCCTCCGCACCCCCCCCCCCCTCCCTCCCTCAGCTACTGCTGCAATCTAAAGCCCAAACTAGAGTAGTGTGCATAGTCCACATATTCCACACAGTTAAACACGGCCATCAATAGTCAATCAAGAGCTGAAATTTTCCCAGTCCAGCTGGTCCATTTTCCTTAGACAAACCTGGCCCATTTACAATACCGATCTGTGTTTGTTCCCATAGAAGCTACATACCAAGTTTCATTAAAATTCTTGCAGGAGTTTTTAAGTTATCATGTTAACAAGCTCCTTATGACAGACCGACCGACCGACAGACCGACAGACACGCGGTCGATCGTATATATTCCCTGTGGGGAGAAGGAGAAGGAGGGGGAACGAAGGGGGAGGGGGAGGACGACCGGGAGTGGACGGAGGAAGGAGAAAATGAGAAGGGAGGAGGTGGAGGGGAGGGAGGAGGAGGAAAGAGGGGGAGGACGACGAGGGAGTGGACGGAGGATGGAGAAAATGGGAAGGGAGGAGGTGGAGGGAGGGAGGAGGAGGAAAGAGGGGAGGACGACGAGGGAGTGGACGGAGGATGGAGAAAATGGGAAGGGAGCAGGTGGAGAGGAGGGAGGAGAAGGTACGAGGGGGTGGACGACGAGGGAATGGACGGAGGATGGAGAAAATGGGAAGGGAGGAGGTGGAGGGGAGGGAGGAGGAGGAAAGAGGGGGAGGACGACGAGGGAGTGGACGGAGGATGGAGAAAATGGGAAGGGAGGAGGTGGAGGGGAGGGAGGAGGAGGAACGAGGGAAAGGACGACGAGGGAGTGGACGGAGGATGGAGAAAATGGGAAGGGAGGAGGTGGAGGGGAGGGAGGAGGAAAGAGGGGGAGGACGACGAGGGAGTGGACGGAGGATGGAGAAAATGGGAAGGGAGGAGGTGGAGGGGAGGGAGGAGGAGGAAAGAGGGGGAGGACGACGAGTGAGTGGACGGAGGAAGGAGAAAATGGGAAGGGAGGAGGTGGAGGGGAGGGAGGAGGAGGAGGAAAGAGGGGGGGACGACGAGGGAGTGGACGGAGGAAGGAGAAAATGGGAAAGGAGAAGGTGGAGGAGAGGGAGAAGGAGGAAAGAGGGGGAGGACGACGAGGGAGTGGACGGAGGATGGAGAAAATGGAAAAGGGGAGGAGGTGGAGGGGAGGGAGGAGGAGGAACGAGGAGGAACGAGGGGGAGGACGACGAGGGAGTGGACGGAGGAAGGGGAAAATGGGAAGGGAGGAGGTGGAGGGGAGGGAGGAGGAACGAGGGGGGGGGACGACGAGGGAGTGGACGGAGGATGGAGAAAATGGGAAGGGAGGAGGTGGAGAGGAGGGAGGAGAAGGAACGAGGGGGAGGACGACGACGAGGGAGTGGACGATTAGGAGAAAATGGGAAGGGAGGAGGTGGAGGGAAGGAAGGAGGAACGAGGGGGAGAGGACGACGAGGGAGTGGACGGAGGAAGGGGAAAATGGGAAGGGAGGAGGTGGAGGAGAGGGAGGAGGAAGGAGGGGGAGGATGACGAGGGAGTGGACGGAGGATGGAGAAAATGGGAAGGGAGGAGGTGGAGGGGAGGGAGGAGGAGGAAAGAGGGGAGGACGACGAGGGAGTGGACGGAGGAAGGAGAAAATGGGAAGGGAGGAGGTGGAGGGGAGGGAGGAGGAGGAAAGAGGGGGAGGACGACGAGGGAGTGGACGGAGGATGGAGAAAATGGGAAGGGAGGAGGTGGAGGGGAGGGAGGAGGAGGAAAGAGGGGAGGACGACGAGGGAGTGGACGAAGGATGGAGAAAATGGGAAGGGAGCAGGTGGAGAGGAGGGAGGAGAAGGTACGAGGGGGTGGACGACGAGGGAATGGACGGAGGATGGAGAAAATGGGAAGGGAGGAGGTGGAGGGGAGGGAGGAGGAGGAAAGAGGGGGAGGACGACGAGGGAGTGGACGGAGGATGGAGAAAATGGGAAGGGAGGAGGTGGAGGGGAGGGAGGAGGAGGAACGAGGGAAAGGACGACGAGGGAGTGGACGGAGGATGGAGAAAATGGGAAGGGAGGAGGTGGAGGGGAGGGAGGAGGAGGAGGAAAGAGGGGGAGGACGACGAGGGAGTGGACGGAGGATGGAGAAAATGGGAAGGGAGGAGGTGGAGGGGAGGGAGGAGGAGGAACGAGGGAAAGGACGACGAGGGAGTGGACGGAGGATGGAGAAAATGGGAAGGGAGGAGGTGGAGGGGAGGGAGGAGGAGGAGGAAAGAGGGGGAGGACGACGAGTGAGTGGACGGAGGAAGGGGAAAATGGGAAGGGAGGAGGTGGAGGAGAGGGAGGAGGAGGATGACGAGGGAGGTGACGGAGGAAGGAGAAAATGGGAAGGGAGGAGGTGGAGGGGAGGGAGGAGGAGGAACGAGGGGGAGGATGACGAGGGAGTGGACGGAGGAAGGGGAAAATGAGAAGGGAGGAGGTGAAGGGGAGGGAGGAGGAAGGAGGGGAAGGACGACGAGGGAGTGGACGGAGGAAGGAGAAAATGGGAAGGGAGGAGGTGCAGGGGAGGGAGGAGGAACGAGGGTGATGGTACCTGATACGCACCGCCGATGGCCATGAAATGGGGCGGGGGGTGAGTAGAGAGGAGGAGGGGAAGCATGAGGGGGAGGGGAGGCCGGGGGAGTTGATACGCACCGCCGATCGTCATAAACGCGCCGTAGTTGTCGTCGGAAGCGACGCGCATTCCGTTCTCCAGGGTGGTCACCTGAGTGCGCGACTCCCCGCGCCTCGATGTCGCGTATTTGGGCGCAGGCATGCCAGGCAGCGGCTGCCGAAATGAAAATAAACAACCAACTACATGGATGGACAGATCGATCGACGGACAGGGAAAGAAACAGGAACGGAGAGAGAAAGGGAGCGAGTGAGAGAGACAGAGTGGTCTCGAGACAGACAGAGAAAGTGAGAGAAAGAGAGAGAGAAAGAAAGAGAGAAAGCGAGAGAGAGAGAGACAGACAGACAGACAAACCGAGATTGACGGTTAACAAATAAATTATTAAATAACTTAACAAATGAAATAATGAATAAAACAAAAGATTTACCTGTGAAAATGGTAATTTTGTGATGCTGACATCACTTGGTTTACCTGAGCAAAACCCTCTCCTCGCCACCCTGAAAAATATGAAGTGAAAATAGGCATAAACATATTAATTTTACCCCGCTTTTAGCCCCTCCCCCCCCCCTCCTCCCCAACCTGGACATTTTTATCGCACTTTCGCCCACGGAAACTGAATATTTTTTTTTCAAGCATCTAGCCATTTTTAATTTTTTTTCACACATTTATTGAGGTTCACAAAAGATCTTAAAATTTTTACACAGCATTATTTGTGTTTGCACGCCATTGATGATTTCTACACACCATTATCTGTTTTTGAAACCTATTACTGATTTTTACACACCATTATTTGTGTTTGCAGACCATACTGAGGTCTACCCACAATAAATGTGTTTGCAACCCAGTTCTGAATATTACACACCATTATTTGTTTTTGAAACCCTTTACTGGTTTCTACACACCATTATTTGTGTTTGCACACAATTATTGATTTCTACACATCATATATATTTTTACACACCATTATTTAGGTTCATCTCGTTTGTATTTATAGTGGCATTGAACAGTTCATCAGTTTGAAAACACCTCGAAATACTTAAAAATATGAATAATTATGGCAAATCCAAATCAATTACCAACAAGAACCTTTTATTAAAGGCAAAAATATTGAACATTTGGCCAAAACACAATATTATCAAAATCACATTTTGCTTTGGAGTAGAGTTTTATGCAGTGTTTTATTTTTAAACACAATCGCAAAAATATTCTCTAGCCCGTCACAGTCGAATCTAGCCATCTCGCATCTTGAGTGATTTTGTTACCACTAAGCCACACGCATGCGAAAGCGTCAAAACGAAAGTACACATATAATGACCACTGCACCAGTTTTGCGACAACCCTTCTGCAGGGTTCGCGTTGGCGGGGTTTTTGTTCACTTTTTGGGCATTTTCTTTTACGAAATGACTCACTTTTTCGGAACCCACCGAGTCTTTCTGAACCCAACTGAGTCACGCTTTCTTTTTTTTGACTCACTTTCCTGAGAATCCAGCGCGAACCCTGCTTCTGTATTAGACTTTTTTTCTCTATTTTCTTCAAAGTATCCACAAGAAGCGGCTTCAATTCCTCGCCATGAAACGATTATAGAAGTCAACTGCACTCGCTTTGAGTGACCGCTGTGGCGATATTATGCGAGATTAAACGACCCATAAGTCTTAATTAGCGTTCCCTAATGGCCCTCAAAGTACCACGGTAATGGTATACACCCTGTGTGTTACGATTGCGATTTCTTTTAAGAAAGAATAAGGAAATAACCACAAATCTCCCGCAATAAGTGGCATTTGTTCACATACAGATAGCGTGCTGTATTGCGTAATAAAATGGAAATAAATTTTGTAACTATACACCAAAAATCTTTGATATTTGTATTTGTATGGAAAAAATTATAAGTTAAATATTACGAGTGCACTTAATAAATTTATGTCTAATTCTGCATCTATCAGTTAGTTGACTATATATTCCACATATAACACATAACCCGTTTATTTAAATTTGTGGTCCCTTAACTTTGGTCACATGACATTAAAATCTAAACATCTGACAGATGAGTGCGGAAGCAATTTTTCTCCGCATGAACAAAGAAATAAAAGATATACTGCCCATTAAAAATTGTGCCTGTTTTGCTGTTATAAGAAAAAAGGCATATATTGTACATGAACTTTCAGTAAATGTTTGTATTAATTGAGATTGGTTTGTAGAATTCGAGCTTCAATATATATATATATATATATATATATATATATATATATATATATATATATATATATAACAGTGTATTATTTAAAATAAGAATTTATGATTGATTGATTGATTTGTTTAACGACACCGGCAACCCGTTAGGGTCATATTGTGTCGGTTCTGTTGCTATATCAAGAGTCAGTTAGAATTTATGAAGCAGATAAGAAATCAGATATTTTTGTCATGGGTGAACTAACGCATTTTACGACAACGGTAGTCTATTCCGGAATAGACAACCGTCTATTCTGGAATAAACTATCGAAGTTAAAAGTTCTCTGGAACAGAACGTTTTATATTTTTCATACATATTACGTTGTAGCATATATTACTTACAGGTTTTATAATATTTAAATTTAAAATTACACAAAAACGTTCCATTTAAAAAGATTTGAAGGTCGGTAGTCTATTCCGGAATAGACTACCGTAGTCGTAAAATGCGTTAATTCACCCATGATAAAAATATCTGATTTCTTATTTGCTTCATAAATTCTTATTTTAAATAATACACTGTTATATCTGAATTATTATTGTGAGACCTGGGCTAATAACTACTTGAGTAGAATTCAGAAATTGATTATTATGCAAAAGAAAGCTCTACGTTTGATAGACCACGCCAATTTTAACGCTCACACTAATGAAATTTTTTGTAAAATATCATTAAGTTAAATACATGTTTTATTATGTTTAGGGTTGAAAATGACATGTTACCTGTGAGACTGAATTATTTATTTGAAATTAATACTGGTATAACGAGGCAATCTAGTAACTTTAAGGTAAAGTATAAAAGAACTACTCTGAAAAAACTTTGCATATCAACTGTTGAGGTCAACTTATGGAATGTGAATGCTGACATAGCAAATAGTTCAACGTTAAGAAGACTTAAATTAAGCTATAAAAAATTTATCTTAGAGTCGTATAAAGCTTCTGACTAGAGTGAGGCTGAAATTTATTACTATTTATTATATATCTTGTACAAATGACCATAAGTTGTTGTTTTCTCTTTTTTTCGCTCACGTATTTGTGCATAGGATAATTAGTATTTCTTCTGATACATATTTATATACATTTTTATCATTGTTTTATTCAACCAGTTGACGATATGGTTATTCTGCTACTGGTAAATTAGGTGTTTCAAAGGTGGACCTTACTTATAAGCGATGAGCTGCTTCATCTACCCTTTTCAATACATATTTATTATCGCGTAAATTGTACATACGTATATAGCTTATTCTGTTATATGTTTGAAAATGAAAACAATGAATCTGAATCTTATATATACAGTCGGACCCGCGTAATATGAAGTCGTCGGGACCGAGCAAAATACTTCATATTACGCGAACTTCATATTACACGAACTTTTACACATCATACTTTCAATCACCCATAAAACCAATAGCCATAGGTTTATTGCTTATTTTGGAACGTGCTACTGTGATATAAAATCGAACTAAAATGAGTCACACTACACACAAATAAAATCAAGCACAAATCTGTCTGCTTCTCCGAAAAATATTTATTAATTTTCGATTGTTTGTGCCTGTATCTGCAGCCAGTCTATGTACTTCACCAAAAGATCACGGAGTAGGATATAAAAATCCCTGGAATGCATCACTACATTAATACCCTGAATTTTGATTACAGCATTGAAACGCAGTGGCTTTGAATCAAACGAAGTACAATTAACCATTACTCCCGAACGCAATAAATAGATCAATGGCCGGAGCAAGATATAAAATCCCTAGAATGCAATACAACATCCAATACCCGAGTGTTTGGTTACGGTATTGGTTTGCAATCGGTTTGAATCAAACGATTGTTTTATCTGCTTAAAGACTGCCAAAGTGCAATTGCGACCCTTCCGTGATCGCCTCACAATAATGCCTTTTATAAACAATAGCATTCAATGTTGACACTTATTCAAAGTCTTTCGTGTGCTTGTGTTCTTTGTGTTTTTGTTCTTGGCCTTTTATACAGTTCATATTACGCGTACAGATTATGCAGTAAATGTGGCCTATGGGACCTTATGCTGGACTTCATATTATGTGAACTTCATATTAGACGTGTTCATGTTATGTGAATTTCTATCCATAGAAACCAAGGCATTTTATATTCGGACCAAGCAAATCACTTCATATTACGCGAACTTCATATTAACCGTGTTCATATTAAGTGGGTCCGACTGTATATATATACATAAACCCAATAGCTGAACAATGGAAGGTTTGTAGCTGTTTCGGCACTGGGCCGGTCATTCTTGAAAACAGGATTTTGTGTCGTATAAATAGTGGGACCTACCTCTTTTCGTCCCTTTTGCCATGTGGCTTTCGACGAGTGAACACCAACCAATCGTTGTGAGAAGTTAAATGCTTTCGAAAGATTGTGAGTATTTAAACATTTTTATGTGCGCTTGCTGGTGTAGCTCGAGATTTTACTTGATGTCTTTGAGCTTAATGGGCGAAAATAGAAGATTTCGTGCTACGACATAAAATTTTGACAGGAAATCTGAGTTCTCTTACTAGAAAATCATGTGCTTACAAATATTTTGTGTGAAAGCACATAAGAATATTATAATTAATCTAATTATTCGATTTTGGCTATGATAAATAGCCGCTTAATGAATCTAACCATTAAAGCTGTATCTCTGCTCCGTCAGTGTCATTTTTTCGTGATTCAAAACAGTTATATGATGTCAGTAGTACATATGCACTTCGATATACCACGGCTCGTGTCAGCACGTGTTACCACGTGTTCGTTACACGTGTAATGTTCCAAGTATTATTATATGAGGTGGTGTTAATACAATACAGCTAATTATAGTTCTTATTTTTGTTTTTCTTTAAATTGACGACAGTGAAGGGGCATGTTTGTCCACAGCTGTGCAGTGATGCTGTAAATAGGGGTTCATGGCCTAACTTCGGTTAGTATTAAAGAATTATATCGATTATATCGATAAAGAGTTGATCGATTCTTCGATACTCAGGTTGAGATGTTTAATCAATTTCCAACCTGACCAGTGTTCGAAACTAGCACTGATGCTATTTGTTCTGCAATAAAATGCGTTTTAAGGATTATCATTTGTGCTGTGAGTAAATATTTTAATAGACATGAAATTGATATTATCATGCTAATTAGTGATTTTTGCATGTGGGAGATTATGACTGAATTCGGCTTGTAAAGAGAATCTGCTGCATGTCTCCTTCATTCTTTTATTCATGTTATTTAATAAGATATCTTTTTTGTTATGTTTATACAGTTTTACCATTGACGAGTGAATAAAATGCGTAAAACATAAGCCATGATAATTCCTTCGCGTTCACCCGTCCGTCCGTCCGTTCAGAGTCTGTCATAGTAAAACGAAGATGGGGCAGCTACATCCGGCGGACAACCACGTGCTACCCCGTGAATGACCACTACATAGCTCAGCAGTGACCACTACGCAACCCAACAGGGAGTGCTGTTTGCAACTGTTAACAAGGACTGAAAGTTAAGCAACTAGACTGGTTCACTTGGGTAAATTCTATCTTTTCTACAAAGAGACGATGTGGTGCGTTCGGCGTTCGTAGTTTGCTTTTTACGGACTCTCTTTTTTCTCACTGTATCTTTTCATGTTTTTTTTTTTTATTTTTTGGTGTATTAGTTTTAAATTTTTAAGGGGATTTAAAGTTAAAGGTGTCAGGCTTGCCGTCTGCCCGTGTGTTTAGATAAAGTCACTGAAGGTATAGTGCTGGTCGTTAGTTGTTTGTGTGTACAGCACTCAAGGAGTTATAAGTTAAAACTACCTCCGGCTGTTGTCCGTCTGTGTGTCAACCCGGAAGTAGTGGTCAGAGTGTCCGGCTGCTGTCCGTCTGTGTGTCAACCCGTAAGTTTTAGCGTGCGGCTGTTGTCCGTAGGTGGGTGTGATGTTTATTTGAAGAGTGTACGTCCGTGTGTCTGTGCGGCAGGTATTTAGAGACGGCTATTTGCCGTCTTTCAGTGTTTGAAATTGCCCGTTGGTTGAATTAAACAATTTTAAGTCAAATCTCAAGCACGTTCATTAAAGGTTTGAATATTTATTATTTATTTTTATTTATTTTATTTTTTTATTTTTATTCTTTTTTTTGTGTTCGACGTTGTATGTCTTGTGACATCGTTGCCAGCTGATGGTTTTGCGGGATGTTGTTTCCTTTTAATTTTTTTTCTTAGTGTGTCGCGTCTGTTCCGTAGTTGAATGAACTTAGGATGTCCAGTGACTTTGTGGTCAGCTGAACCGTTGGGAAATATTCTTTCATTTTATTTTTCAATTATAGTAATCACATTTAAAGGAAATCATTGCAGCGAGGTGAAGTTAAATTGAAAGGGAGATGATATTGCTATTAACTGAAGTTTCTGTTTGATAGGCAGATGATAGACAATTTTTATCTCATAGCTTGAGTTGATGTTTACGAAGATTTAGCCTTTCACCATGGCGAAATTGTAGTTAGGAAAGTTATCGTTTTTATTGTTTTTTTAAGAGCCGTAGTTGTTTAAGGTCACGATGTCTATAAAGGGTCCCTTCAAGGAATTGCTCTCTGATATCGAACGTTTGGAGTCTCCAGTTGACTCGAAAGATTTGTATGAGCCCGAATTCAAACTGGATTCAGGTGAACTTTGCTCTCAGAGTGATAGTAAAGTAGAAGAGCCTCTAGGAAGAGGTGCTCGCCAACGAGTTCTCACCCAAAGGGGTAAAGAGTATAGGATTTCACAGTTGATAAAGGGTTTCAAAGATAGGGTTTCAGCACTGAATAAATCCTCGGTAGTCATTAGCCGTTTATTGTCACAAGAGACTAGTGTTGAAGACTTAAGGAAGGCTAGAGATGGCTATGAATTTGCTTTAAATAGTGTTAGTTCGTGTTTCGAAGATTTAAAGCATTTGACAAATGATCAGGTTGATCCTAAGCTTCAAGATAAGTTTGAGGAGATTGAGGCGAGGTCGTGCGAAGTGCTTCTCAATGTTGGTAGCACAATCAATCAACTCATGTTAGAAACCCGTAGCAATGTTTCAGTACGTAGTAAGCATTCTGACAAGAAGTCGCAAAGTGCTTGTTCAATGGCATCGAATCAGTCAAATATTAGCAAGTCTATGTTGGCTGAAGCCGCAGCTGAGGTGGCTGAGCTTGAAACTAAATGTAAATATTTGGATGTCGAGTTGCAACAAAAGGGAGAGCTTGAAAAAACACAGGCGGCAAAAAGGTTAGAGATAGCTAAGGCCAGGGTTGAAGCTATAAGTCGTATTGAAAACTCAGATGTTGCCGACAGTGATGTGTCAGTTTTAGCGGGTTTAGATAAAGATATCAATCATGAAGATTATGTCAGATCTTATGTCAATGCTGAATCTAACAAGGCTGAACCCCAACAAGAGTTTTACAAAGAAATGTTTTCCCAATTGTCGCTGGCAAGGTTGCCCATTCCTGAACCAAGCGTTTTTACGGGCGATCCTTTAGAGTTTCCAAGTTGGAAGGTGGCTTTCGAGACATTAATCACTAGTCGTTCTGTACCTAAGGAAGAGTGCTTGCATTTTTTGAAAAGGTACATAAGTGGAGAAGCCAAGACTTGTAATGAAGGATGTTTTTTATTTCCTTCCCGAACCGGTTTTGTCGAGGCTTTTCGTTTGTTGGAAAAAAGATTTGGTGACAAGTTTGTCATTGCCAATGCCTTTCGCGATAAACTTGAGCAATGGCCCAAGGTTGCAAGCAAGGATAGCATAGGCCTTAGAAAGTTAGTTGACTTTCTGCGTCAAACTGAAAGCGCAATGAAAGTAATTGACAATTTACGATTTTTAGATGACGATCGCGAAAACCGTAAAATTCTTGGGAAACTTCCGGAATGGATCGTTACAAGGTGGGGTCGGACTGTGGCTAATTGGAAGATTACAAGGTGTTCATTTCCGCCGTTTTCGGAATTTGTGAACTTTTTGGAGAAAGAATCTGACATAGCAAATGACCCGGTCACTTCGCTCAGCTCTTTAAAGGCTTCATCGGATGAAAAAAGCAGTCGGATTAAGAAAGGTACAGCACATAGCACTTCAGCCAAAAGGGTTCTGAGCTGTTATCATTGCAAGAAAAACCATGTCCTGAACAGTTGCAAGGCGTTCCTCAAGTTGTCTCTTGACGATCGAAAGTCATTTATAAAGTCAAGCAACTTATGTTTCGGTTGTTTAGGAAAAGGTCATATTAGCAAGGATTGTAAACGAAGGTCATCTTGTGACACTTGTAAAAAAAAGACATCCTACAGCTATTCATGATCCGTCTTACGGTCAGTCAAGTCCTAAATCGAAATTACGACCTAATGCAGTTTCCTTTGAGCCTGGAAAGGAAATTAATGTTTTGCAATCTAGTGGTGCGTGTTCAGGTGCGGTGTCTTTGAGCGTGTCTCGTGAGGGTGTGTTGAGTTCGATGATAGTACCGGTGTATCTTTCTCACGTTAGTGATCCGTCGAAGGAGATATTAGTCTATGCGTTATTAGACACTCAATCGGACACGTCCTTTGTGTTGGACGCTACAGCTAAATCGTTGGGGGTAGAGGGTTCAAAGACAAAATTGTTGCTTTCCACAATGTTAGCTGAACACAAGCAAGTTGATTGTGAACGAGTCAGTGGTCTTATCGTTAGAGGTCATGACAGAAGCCTCAAGATTAGTTTACCCGCGGTGTTTACTCGCAATATTATGCCAGTGAATAGATCTCACATTCCAACGCGTGAGATGGCAGAAAAATGGCCTCATCTTAGATCAGTAAAGCACAAGTTAATGCCTCTGAGAAATTGTGAAGTCGGTCTTCTAATTGGATATAACTGTCCGAAAGCTTTAGTTCCAAGGGAGGTGATTACCTCCAAAGACAATGGGCCATATGCGCAAAGAACTGATTTAGGTTGGGGTATTGTTGGCGTCATTGAAGGTGGTTGCAATTTGGAAGATACAATAGGGCATAGCCATAGGATCTTAACTTATCAGGCTCTCAATTCAGATCGACCCGTACAGATTTCATTTAGAGCAAGTGCAAAAGAGATTACTCCCCGAGAGGTGTTGAACATTTTGGAGTCCGATTTTCAGGATACTACTCAGGGTTTAGGTATGTCTAAAGATGACAAAAATTTTTTGGAAATCATGGAAAGTGAAACAAGACAGCTTGATGATGGGCACTATGAGATGCCTTTACCTTTTAAGAATGGTAAGCCGAACGGTTTGGTGAATAACTTAGGGCAAGCACAGAAGCGATTGGAGCATCTTAGGTCACGATTAGATAAAGACTCCAAGTATAAGGAGGACTATGTACGGTTTATGGATGACATGTTCAATAGCGGTCATGCAGAAAAGGTCCCGGTGGAGGAATTAGAGAAGTCCAGTGCTTGGTATATTCCCCATCATGGTGTCTACCATGCGAAAAAGAGAAGATACGCATTGTTTTTGATTGCAGTGCTAGGTATCAGGGAAAATCATTGAATGATTGCCTGTTGAGTGGGCCTGATTTGACGAATACACTAATCGGTGTCTTGTGTAGGTTTCGGGAAGAGAACGTTGCTTTCATGTGCGATATCCAAAAAATGTTTTATCAGTTTCGGGTCCCTCCACAACAACGAGATTTCGTGAGGTTTCTTTGGTGGGAAAACGGTGATACTTCCTCAAAGCCGACTCAGTACAGAATGACAGTGCATATTTTCGGTGCCACCAGCTCTCCGGGTTGTTCGAACTTTGGTTTAAAACAAGTGGCTTCCGACTTCGAATCCAAATTTGGGTATGACGTTGGAGACTTCATCAGGCAAAACTTTTACGTTGATGATGGTTTGAAGTCCGTTCAGTCTGAAGAGGTAGCCATAGATCTCATTTTCAGAACTATCCAGCTTTGTCTAAAGGGGAAGTTGAAGCTGCATAAGTTCATTTCAAACTCAAGAAAAGTGATAGAAAATATCGACAAAGATGATAGAGCAGACCAAGTACAAGATGTAGATTTGGGATTCGGTAGTTTGCAGATAGAAAGAGCTCTAGGGATAGAATGGTGTATTAAATCAGACACTTTCAAATTTCATGTTATGCTGAAAGATAGACCATTCACGAGACGAGGCTTGTTGTCTACTGTGGCTTCGGTTTAGGATCCACTAGGGTTTCTGGCCCCCCTTACCTTAGTGGGAAAGAGAATTTTGCAGCGACTTTGCATTAGTGGTCTTGATTGGGACGATCCCATACCAGATGATTTGCGTTCAAAATGGCAAGAGTGGCTTCACGATTTTGTTGGTGTTCGTGAAATGGAAATAGAGCGTTGCGTGAAGCCTGAAGGATTTCAGGTTGTAGAAGTAGAGTTTCATCATTTTTGTGACGCCAGTTTGCTAGGTTATGGGGTTTGTTCGTATGTAAGACTATTAAATGAGAAAGGTTCTCCCCATGTCTCCTTAGTACTAGGGAAGTCTCGAGTATCTCCAATAAAACCCATGACAGTTCCAAGGCTTGAATTAGCTGCCTGCGTTGTGGCTGTGAAAGCAGCTTTATATCTCGCAAAGGAGTTCAGTTATTCAAAACCCAAACATTTCTACTGGACTGACAGCAAAGTCGTACTTGGCTATTTAGCAAATGAGTCCAGGCGCTTCCATTTATTTGTGGCCAATCGAGTAGGGTTTATTCACAGCAATACCGAAATGAAACAGTGGAATTACATCCCAAGCGCAAAGAATGTTGCAGACATAGCATCAAGAGGTAGCTCGGCAGCGGGATTACAAAATTCACGTTGGTTTAATGGCCCAGAGTTTTTATGGAGTGCTCCTCTTTCAAGTTTTGGCTCGGTAGATGGACAGTTAGTTAACAGTGATCCTGAGATAAAAAGGACACAATCCTTTGCAATTAAGTCGTCCAGAGAGTTTGCGCTCGAGCGTTTCGAGCATGTTTCATCTTTATATCGTCTCAAGAAAGCTGTTGCCTTATGTTTGAAGTTTGGAAGAACTTTAAAAGCTAAGATTCGAGGAATCAAAAAGAGTGAAGGTCGTTTATATGATTCAATTCAAGTAGCAGATCTCAAGGAAGCGGAATTGCTCATCGTTTCTTTAGTACAGCAAAAGGTATTTCATAATGAGATTCAGATAGTTAAAAGCGAAACCCAAAGTCTTAAGAAAACAAGTCCCATTACAAAGTTAGACCCATTTATAGACAGTCAAGGAATTTTGAGAGTAGGAGGTAGGGTTAGAAGATCTGAGTTTAGTGATAATTTGAAACATCCAATTCTGCTCCCCGCGTTCGGTCATTTCACGCAGCTTATTATTCGACAAAGTCACCTAGCAGTTAAACATCAAGGTAGAGGAATGACTCTAAATGACATTAGAGCTTCTGGGTTTTGGATTGTAGGTGTAGGTTCTTGTGTTTCAAGGTACATTCATAACTGTGTGGTTTGTAGGAAGGTTCGTACCTTGTTTCAGTCTCCAAAGATGGCAGATTTGCCAAGTGATCGCTTAGAGCCGTGTCCTCCATTTACTAACGTTGCAGTAGACTACTTTGGTCCGTTTTTCATTAAAGAACATCGCAAGGAAATTAAGCGTTGGGGTGTGCTCTACACTTGTCTCTCGTCAAGGGCTGTACACTTGGAGGTTGCTTCCTCGTTAAACACAAGTTCTTTTATCAATACGCTTCGTCGCCTAATTTCAATTAGGGGTCCCATTGCTTTGCTTCGTTCGGATAGAGGTACCAATTTTATTTGGGCTCGAAACGAAATAAAACAGGCTATAGACTCAATTGACAACGACGCGGTTCGAAACTTTCTGATTCAAAACCATTGCGATTTTGAGTTTAGATTTAATCCACCCAACGCTAGCCACATGGGCGGCGTATGGGAAAGACTAATACGTAGCGTTCGTAGCATTTTAAATGTTATCCTATCTCAACAAGGAACGCAACTTGACGATGATTCCCTCCGAACGTATTTTTGCGAAATTGCTGCTATAATAAATAGTCGTCCACTTACGTTAGAGTATATAAACGACGTTGATTTCCCTGACACTCTAACCCCAAACCATTTGCTCACAATGAAGACTAAAATTGTTGTATCTCCCCCAGGAGAGTTCAGCCGTGATAATGTCTATTCAGTTAAAAGATGGCGAAGAGTACAGTATTTAGTAGACTTGTTTTGGTCACGCTGGAGAAGGGAGTACTTGCATGTTTTGCAATCACGCCAAAAATGGCAAAATCGTACTCGGAACTTTCAAATTGGTGACATTGTGATTGTAAAGGAAGATAATGTTCCTCGGAACATGTGGACTTTAGGTCGTATAACAGAGATTTTTGTTTCTGATGATAATGTTGTTCGTAGCGTAAAACTTGCTGTCGCAGATAGCAAATTAGATAAACAGGGAAAACGTAAAAGGCATGTAATGTATTTAGAGCGCCCTGTTCATAAATTGGTGTTAATAGTTGAAGCCTAAAGAAGCATTGTTTATTCAGTTTTGATGTCTGTATAGGGTAATTCCCCGTCGGGGAACCTTTATAGAATGCATATAGAATTGTAAGATAAGTTATTATCCTTATTATTGAATGTTGCACTGAGTGTTAGTATTTTTTGATATTGTTATTAATTTCATATTGTAAAATTAGCTTCTCTAATTTTGGGGAGCCATGTTTCGGCACTGGGCCGGTCATTCTTGAAAACAGGATTTTGTGTCGTATAAATAGTGGGACCTAACTCTTTTCGTCCCTTTTGTCATGTGGCTTTCGACGAGTGAACACCAACCAATCGTTGTGAGAAGTTAAATGCTTTCGAAAGATTGTGAGTATTTAAACATTTTTATGTGCGCTTGCTGGTGTAGCTCGAGATTTTACTTGATGTCTTTGAGCTTAATGGGCGAAAATAGAAGATTTCGTGCTACGACATAAAATTTTGACAGGAAATCTGAGTTCTCTTACTAGAAAATCATGTGCTTACAAATATTTTGTGTGAAAGCACATAAGAATATTATAATTATTCTAATTATTCGATTTTGGCTATGATAAATAGCCGCTTAATGAATCTAACCATTAAAGCTGTATCTCTGCTCCGTCAGTGTCATTTTTTCGTGATTCAAAACAGTTATATGATGTCGGTAGTACATATGCACTTCGATATACCACGGCTCGTGTCAGCACGTGTTACCACGTGTTCGTTACACGTGTAATGTTCCAAGTATTATTATATGAGGTGGTGTTAATACAATACAGCTAATTATAGTTCTTATTTTTGTTTTTCTTTAAATTGACGACAGTGAAGGGGCATGTTTGTCCACAGCTGTGCAGTGATGCTGTAAATAGGGGTTCATGGCCTAACTTCGGTTAGTATTAAAGAATTATATCGATTATATCGATAAAGAGTTGATCGATTCTTCGATACTCAGGTTGAGATGTTTAATCAATTTCCAACCTGACCAGTGTTCGAAACTAGCACTGATGCTATTTGTTCTGCAATAAAATGCGTTTTAAGGATTATCATTTGTGCTGTGAGAAAATATTTTAATAGACATGAAATTGATATTATCATGCTAATTAGTGATTTTTGCATGTGGGAGATTATGACTGAATTCGGCTTGTAAAGATAATCTGCTGGATATATCCTTCATTCTTTTATTCATGCTATTTAATAAGATATCTTTTTTGTTATGTTTATACAGTTTTACCATTGACGAGTGAATAAAATGCGTAAAACATAAGCCATGATAATTCCTTCGCGTTCACCCGTCCGTCCGTCCGTTCAGAGTCTGTCATAGTAGCTCTGACGGGGAGATATGCGAAGTATAAAATATGGAAGAGCTAACTCGGTGCTCTCCTGCAAGAAGAGTGCATCGGTATTTGAGCAGTTCCGCTTTCGTATCCCACACAATTATAAGACAAATCACATTTGTGGCGTTCCAAATAAAAATGCGCAAAAAATCTGCATTTCGAATAAAATAACCGGGTAAAAAATTAAACAAATGATTCGTCTAAATGTTTAATTTATCTTGCACCAAAGAGCAAACGGAGTTTTAACAACCCGTACGCTATTTTAAAAACTTATTGAAAGTTTTAACAAATAGTTTCAAGTTTCGATTTCTTTCATGTTCCGAGTATGAGCTGTTCTTGCGATATTTCTTCTACGGGGCAACAAACATTCAAATTTAACAGCACATCGTAATTGGTTATTTCACAGATTGGTCTGTTAGTTGCAGAAGATTATCATGACTTAGAATAAGAATCACATGGCGAGTTGCGAGACGCCTAGTTTGAAAATAAGACTGGAATAAGCGGTGAAAATTAAAAGAGCATATTTCCAATCGTTTTGCCAATTACGATGTGCTGTTCAATTTTATGTTTCACTCTATTTCTATCCATTAATTTGCTCGGTCAATTGCTGGCCATTACGCAAATTTCTGTGGGTCGGATATTTACAGTTAAAATGTCACTAAAACAAAGCTTGTGCTCTTGCATTTACAGTCACCAAAATCAACTCCTTGTATATTTTTCTATCATTTCCTTCATGTTTTACCCGGTTCATCCGCAGCCGAAATTCAAAATTCTTGCGCATTATATTCGAAACACCCAAACTATGATTTGACTTATAACCAACAGTTTAATATCAGACCACAATTTGTAAGACAGTTCTGCAGGTCGCCAATGATGGGCACACGATGAGCCCTTTACTGCATCTAAATCAATTTATATACGATCAGAAAACAGCTGCGGACTTAAACGCCTTTAAGCCATCTCTAGCACGAGTGTACATCCGAGCTTAACCAAATTCTAACCTGACACTTAAGAAGGTTGATTTTAGTGTTGGACTCGCACGTTTTTACCATTTTGTTTTGTTTATCTCCACACTGTTATTTGTTACATGCGCTGAGAAAGGAATCGCCATCATTAACATAGTTCTCGCATCAAGAAGAAGGGAAGAATTGACAGATGCTTTAAATAACCCCGACTGTGTTCCTCTCGCACACTCATTATCGCCCACACAGAAACAGATTCACACATTGCGGAAAAGTGTAAAAGCAAATCAATAAGTGGACTTCATTTTAACAGAAAGGATCTTTCCAGCTTTGAACGCACAAGTAAATTCTCCTCACCTGAAACAAGTTTTCGAGTAAAATGAACCAAAACATGACGAAAACTGCCTGACAGCCATGATTTGGGTTTATTTCTTTGCGCAACACAACAAAAAGGTCTGATTCTCAAATTGGCGCAGTAAAAACAAGACGAAGACAGATTCGGTAAAGAAAACGTGCTGAACAAGGGATGTCATATTTATTTTATTCACGATTTATAAGAACATATATCATGTACTAATATGTGCATATGTAGACACATGGTTCACCTCTCAATACGCTAACCCTAGCCAAGCTAACCGGAACATAATACTTAACACGTCCTGTCCAACTGTAAGATGTTGAAAAATAAAACAGATATACAATCATTGGAATCAGAAAAAATTAATACCAAGCGTAAATCAGATATGCAAAGTAATAACTCTTGAGCCGATTAATGACAGACATGTTTATACAGACTCAACACTTTCAACCTAATCACTCTTTTCAAATTACAAATGGTTCGCCATGTGCAGGTAGAGATCCATATATTTTAGATATTGTTGTTTTTATTATACCTTTAATTGTTTTGTATGTAATCAAAAATTTGTTACTCACCAGAAAGGTGCTAATTTTGTTGACGTGTATGTAAATAGCTATGCTTACAAGTTTTACTACTTTCTGTATTATTAAAAGAAGAAAACAGTTAAGAACAACAAAAACAACTAGATTAATGGGACAATAAAAATGTACGTTTAGCTCTTAGTTATCAAGCTCTTATATCTTATTGCGTAATTTGTATAGTTCACAAAATGTCATCAATGTTTTGCATTATTTTGAAAACAGTTAGAAGGATATTTATTTTTATAAGCAATTTAGAGGAAAGAGTTCATTTTAAAAATGTTTGTAACAAAAAAGTGATCATTTTATTTACACACAGATCTATAGTGCACCCAATATATTGTTCATTTAATTGTATTTTTGTCAAGTAATCCAATAACAGTACAAATTTTCAAAAACCTAATGCAGAAAACATTACATTACGTTCAGTTAAACCTAAAATTTGAAGTTTTCTTTACATATCTCTAAATAAATAATTCAGGTTTGTCGCTCTTTTTAATAAAAGGCCAATAAATGAAAATGAGAAATGAAATTTAACCAGATGAAGCAAAATGTCAAATCTGCACAGAAATACACATAGTAAAAGTAATTAAAATAACCCCTTAAAGGATTATGGAATCGAAAATTTGTTACATCTGAAGTAGTTAAGCTACATATGCGAGTACAGCATTCAAGCGCAACACCTGCATCTGAATTTGCATAGTATTTCAACAGAATGGAGCAATGCTCATTCGAACCGTGTCGTTTCCGATGGGTTTCCAATGTAAACTAAGAAATTTTTAAAATCCAGTACATTAAGAGTATACAATATATTTCCTGTATCATTTTGTTTTTAATTATCAAACTCACACAAATAAATGACGGGAGAAAGTAATAAACGCAGTTTTGGTATGCTTAAATCCGAAACATACGACGAAATGGGCGATGATTTGGAGGATGAGTCCACCGATGATGGGGTTTTGTTTTATGTAAACAAAAGTGGTTTCCCCATTAATAGTTTTACATGGGAAAGAATGTGGTCCCATGTTTCAAAGCTTCATCCAAATGGATCCAGTCTTGAGAAACAAATTAGAGGCCAGAAGAATCTTCAGGAGGTATTGTTTTATTCGTTCATTATGTTGGGTGTAGCTCCGAGTAGCTCTGACTTGTATAACATCGTATATCTCTGTGTCAGAGCTACGAAGCCTTCCATTGTTCCACTAATAGGGGTCAGTTTCATATGTTCTGAGGCACGAATCCTGCATACCAGCCCCTATTATTCAAACATCTACAGAAAGTTCATGCCCAATATGCCCTTTTTGTAAAACAGGCAAAGTTTTTAGTGAGCTGTATATCTTTTATTTGTTCATAAAAGTGCAGAAAAGTTAGCTTCCGCATCCACCTGTCAAATGTCTGTTTACATTCTGGCCTTTAAATGTCACGTGACCAAAGTCAAGGGACCGAAAATTTAAATAAAGGGGCTATAGTTTAGTTGAACAATATATATTAAATAGTTGATAGATGCAGAATTACGTATAAATTTATTTGGTACACCCTCCATATTTGACTTGTTATGTTTACGTTCTTTTTGAAATATCAATTTAAAAGTTTTTTGGTGGATAAGTGCAAAAAATTATTATTACTATTTCACGTAATAAAGTATGCTCCCTGTATACAAACAAATGTCATTTATTGCGGGAGATTTGGGGTTATTTCCATATTATTTTCTTTTAAAGAAAGCGTAACACAGAAGTTGTATATGATTACTGTTGTACTTTGAGGGCCTTTAGCAAATGCCAATTAAAACTTATGGGTCGTTGAATCTCGCACAAAGTAGCCACAGGGGTGCCTCAAAGCGAGCACAGTTGACTTGCTTATCGTTATATAGCGAGGCTTTGAAGCGGTGCCTGGAAACTTTTTAGTGCACCGCTTCTTGGAGCTATGTTGGGTGTAGTCTCAGATGACTCTTGCAGTCTTCCAGACAGACACGGCAAGTTCCCTGGGACTATGTAGAGCCATTTCGTGTTGTTCATTCTGTAAAAGAAGGCATCCTAATCCACAACAAATTCAAAACGAATTAGTGTGAAACTAGTGATAGATACTTACTCTATATTTTTTTTTAAATTAATATGTATACACTTGTACACTTACAGCTTTACTACATGTTATATATAGGTACCGATTCCTAGACCTCCGGTAGATTTCCCACCAAGCTACACAATAGACGAAAAGTTACAGGCTATTCAGGACTATATGAATTTGTTGCAGTATCCTTTATTAGCTTTCAATCAATCAGGAAATGATTTTTACATGAAACGTCATTTTATAAAGTGAATTTTTTATTGATACATAAGGTGTACTCGTTTAATAAGCGCTGATTATCCACAGTCAATATTTGCTGAGTAATTTGTTCTGGTAGTTTTTATTTGCCCGGTTTTGTACATACAGAGGCGAAACGCGTGTTGCTTGACTCACATTAGATATAATCACACGGGAACACAGTTTTTTGAAATACGCAAGAATCGACCGTTATCAGGGTAAGTATTTCAATACCAAAAATATCCCAACCGATCATTTCTTTCCCGCAGGATGGACATCTAAATTTGAAAATCAGTCTGATCGAGGTTATTCCCGAATTATTTTGAAACTCTCCATGTTTTTTTTTTAGATTGATGGAAAGTGCCAAGGAAATGATACGAGAAGCTTTGCCGATTAAGTGTCTGGAAGCGGTCATCCTGTCAGTGTATCCTTTACATTCTGTCAGTGTATTCCTTACATTCTGTCAGTGTACGCTTAGCCGGATATGTCTGTTCTTCAAGTATAGCAAACGTTACTGAAATTGTATATGTATATTACTGTAATTGTATAGCTTCATTAAAAGAAAAACAAAAACGAAGCAATGAAAAAATAGAGTAGAACAAACACGGCCGCTTGAATTATTATAGAATAAAATTGTATGAAAGTTAGGCCGTTTCAACAGAACAAGAACTCGCATATCTGTTTTTGTCATCTCCCCCCCCCCCCCCACCATCCCAAGTTGTATGCTAGAGTAAGCTTCTTTCTTAGGACATCAGCTATAACGACATAACTTTGTGGTTCCCGCTAAGCTTTTCGCTTTTGTAAATTGTTGTCTTTAACGCCATATGATATATACCATGATTTATGGTCCCAGTCTTGTCTTTATAAATAGGTTACACTGTAGTGCCAGGAATAAATAAATGAAAATAATATGTATATCCTGCAAGCCTGTACAAAACCACCTTACGTTCCTTTGACCTAAATATCATTCAGTTACCTGACGAACGGGATGTCGGGCCTGGATCGCTTCGCGCTGAGCTTTAAGACAGTGTTTCAGGGCAACACGTACCGTCACGTGGTCTGCGGGGTCTACCACTACGGTCGGTATGGCGCCCTCGGTATGAGCAGACGCAAAGACCTCATGGACAAGCCGCTTGATTTTAAAGTACGCTTTAAATATTCCGCCCCCCCCCCTGTACTGGGGGATGGGGAGGGCCAATACTTTTAAAGGACGGGTCGCACCATGTCAGATGCTACGATTTATTCACGAAGGGTCCCCAGATTAGGGTAGTGAAAGGGGGTAGTGTGAAAACAACACTTTTAAAGTAGACCTGACGTCGCACCTGACGTCATACCTGTGATTTTTTTCTCCGGGAACCATATCATCTAATGCATATACACTGGATGTGGCGTAGAGGTGAAGTGAAGGTGGCGTGGAGGTGGCGGACGGGGGTTATAGCGGGAGGTAAGTGTGCAGTTCGGGATTATGTCACTCGATGGGTTATAAACGTCAAATAATCGATACTGTGATAATTGAATAAAATTGAAAAAAAAATACTATGAATCTTTTTTCAGTGTTTGTCTGACTTGGTGCTGGATTACATCGCTGCTTATAAAAGATGTGAGTTTTGTTTTCTTTTCTATTTATTTTCTTTTCTTTGCTTTCTTTATTTATTTATTTATTATTTTTTGCTGTTTCTGGAACAAAAGATAAACAGGTGAAAAAAAAGTAAAACAAAATGATTTAAACGTTAGATATTAGAACATGCGCAGTTTATTACCATTAGACTTGATGTCGGCTTCACTGTGATTGGTCAAATCTGCAAATCACTGTGATTGGTCAAATCTGCAAATCACTGTGATTGGTCAAATCTGCATTTCCGGTTTTTATTTCCCGACCCGATATGTTCATGAGTCCAAAATCTACAATGTACAAGGCGGCGATATTAATTGAGCATTACATTGGGCATTACATTATGCATTACATGAAGCATTACTTTTTGCAATAGGCGAATCATTTTCATTCATTTACAGTAGTAGCAGTAGCGGTAATATTTCCACCACTACTTCTACTGCTGTTATTATCATTATTATTATTATTATTATTGTTATTATTATTATTATTATTATTATTATTATATTACGACTGTTATTATTATTATTATTACCATTTTATTATTATTATTTTTTTATTATTATTGTTATATTTATTATTATTATTTTATTATTATTTTATTATTATTATTTTATTAATAATATTATTATTTTATTATATATGATTATTATTATTGTTATTATTGCTGTTGTTGTGTTAATCGTGTTAATTCTGATTGATGTTTTTTCTTTAGATTTTCACGACGTGAAAAAAGTCAAAGTTGGTCTGCCTATTGTACACGATTCGCACAGCTACGAGGGTATTGTGTGGAAGGTAAGTCGAAGTAGTGCAACAACGTTGACAAGAATTTAAAGAGGGCCTTTTCGCGTATATATATATATATATATATGTATATGTATACCATGCACATCTACAGATGTATTATATAGAAAGTAACGTGATGTTATACTGGATATATTATATTATATTATGTTTTTAGAATGGGTGGTAAATGAAAGTACTTCAACTGTTCAGACTGCAGTCTTGAAAAATAAGTTTGAAAAAGTGAAGTGAAACTTAAATAAGCGAAGCCACATGCGTGATGGGAGATTGGCACAAGAAACTGTACTTATCTACTCTACTTCTTCACAGTACTTGCTCACGGTACTTGTTCATGGTACTTAAGTAGGGTACTTGTTCACCGTACTTGTTCATGGTACTTATGTAGAGTACTTGTTCACGGTTTCTGTTGATACAGGCGTTGACCGTGACACCAAAGAAGCAGAAACGGGACGAAATGTGCCGCGAGATAGACCGTCACGCCCGCGATATGCGTCACCAGGTACATGTCCCCCCAGTCCCCCCCCCGTCCCCCCTCATAACCCGCGAGATAGACCGTCCGGTCCGCGACATGCGTCACCAGGTACATGTCCCCCTCAGTCCCCCCGCCCCCCCCTTATAACCCGCGAGACAGACCGTCACGCCCGCGACATGCGTCACCAGGTACATGTCCCCCCAGTCCCCCCTTCCTCCCTCATAACCCGCGAGATAGACCGTCACGCCCGCGACATGCGTCACCAGGTACATGTTCCCCCAGTCCCCCCGTCCCCCCTCACAACCCGCGAGATAGACCGTCACGCCCGCGACATGCGTCACCAGGTACATGTCCCCCCCAGTCTCCCCCCGTCCCCCCGTCCCCCCTTATAACCCGCGAGATCGACCGTCACGCCCGCGACATGCGTCACCAGGTACATGTCCCCCAGTCCCCCCGTCCCCCCTCATAACCCGCGAGATAGACCGTCCGGCCCGCGACATGCGTCACCAGGTACATGTCCCCCTCAGTCCCCCCGCCCCCCCCCCCTTATAACCCGCGAGACAGACCGTCACGCCCGCGACATGCGTCACCAGGTACATGTCCCCCCAGTCCCCCCTTCCTCCCTCATAACCCGCGAGATAGACCGTCACGCCCGCGACATGCGTCACCAGGTACATGTCCCCCTAGTCCCCCCGTCCCCCCCCCATATCCCGCGAGATCGACCGTCACGCCTGCGACATGCGTCACCAGGTACATGTCCCCCCAGTCCCCCCGTCCCCCCTTATAACCCGCGAGATCGACCGTCACGCCCGCGACATGCGTCACCAGGTACATGTCCCCCCAGTCCCCCCGCCCCCCCTCACAACCCGCGACATAGACCGTCACGCCCGCGACATGCGTCACCAGGTACATGTCCCCCCAGTCCCCCCGTCCCCCTCACAACCCGCGAGATAGACCGTCACGCCCGCGACATGCGTCACCAGGTACATGTCCCCGCAGTCCCCTCGTCCCCCCTCATAACCCGCGAGATAGACCGTCACGCCCGCGACATGGGTCACCGGGTACGCGGTCCTCGCATGTCCCCGCGCTCCCCCCCCCCCCCCACGCTCCCACCACCCGCGGTCCACGAGATCGACCGTCACGTCCGCGATGTCCGTCACCAAGTACGCGGTCCTCCCGTTCCCCCGCCACCTCCCCCCTCACGAAATAGACCATCAGTCCCGCGACAAGCGCCCCACAGTACGCAGACCGCTCGTGGAGTAGGGCACGGCTCTTCCAGAACTATTCCCGTCCCCCTCCCCCCTCCCCCCCCCCCCCCTCAATCAGTGGCCAGTGCCTTTCGTGTCTTAATGCTGTTAATGATCAAGGCTGTTCTAAGTATCACACGGTAGCACAGGACCAGAATATTTTTCCGCTGCCTTAGAGGGGGATCTGTCGGGTCTCCTCCTCGCTTGGAACAGCCCTTATTTTAAGGCCCTTTTTGGGATTGCAATAAATAGCTGATACTGAGTAAATGTTTGTTTTATTTGTGATCAATATGTTGTTGTTGTTGTTACTTATGCTTTTTTGGCATGACTTGACATTTAATTACAAATTAGTGTAATATCGATCAAGGTCATCACAAAAACCAAAATATTGACTTTGAAATCGACCAATGAGATCAGCGCATTTACGTCACGTGCCATTTATCTGTCGTAAAGTCTTTGTCTATGTGTTTGTTTTTTTGTATGTCTTTAAGACGCGGCGAATTGACGGTATAAAGACTGTGTATAGCATTGCCGCGGATAAGGTAGCCATGTTTGTGCCTATCCGCCTCTGGTGTACTTCTTGCTGTACTCATTATAGCTTGTGTACCGCCTGTTTGTACGCTAGTGTGATGCGCTGCACTGCGTGTTTGGTACAGCTTGTGACACTCACGATACTCTCTAACTTCCCACTTGACTTGTGTGCGATACTCGATACTATCTTGTTGTATTCACGTGTGATACTCGATGCTGTCTTGATCTACTCGAACATGATACTCGATGCTGCCCTGTTGTACTCACGTCTTATACTCGATACCGCTTTGCTGTATTTACGACTATGTACTTTATACTTCACAGCTGTACTCGTATGCAATACTCTATACTGTTCTGTAATACTCGTTTGTTATACTCGGTACTGCCTTGTAATACTCATTTGTGATACTGAATATTGCCTTTCTGTACTTATTTGTGATACTCGATACTACGTCGCTGTACTTAAGTCTGTGATACTCAATACTACCTTGCAATACTCGTGTATGATACTCAATACTGCCTTGTAATACTCATTTGTGATAACTCTTTGCTGCGAACTGACCTTTGTAATGTTTTCTATGATCGTGTTGTGTCAAAACAAATGTGATTTGTATGAATTATAAATTTGAGAAATATCGTCTTTCTTCCAAGTTGTGTGCTTTTCTCTCTGGTGTGTTTTTGTTGTTTGTTCGTTTGTTTGTATTTTTTCTTTCTTTTTGGCTTGTTTTTTTTTTCAAATCAAACTAATTTTTTTATTTTGTGAATAAAGATATCGCTATTAATTTAAAACCTTTCATAGAAGGGAGGAGATTCGTTTGGGGCTCAGACATGATAAACCAAATCACACTGAGTGTTTCGAATAAATGTGCACAAGATTCTGTGTTTTGACTGCAAACTAACCGGGGTAAAAAAGAAAATAAGAGAGGCTACCAAGAGCATGTAAACAATTGCCACCGAAAACTATATAAGTGACCTATCATAGTGGACAGCTGCACGTTACATTTAGTTTGACCTTGACTTAATTTCAAGGTCACAATGGCCGCCATCTTGGATTTCTCATTCCTGTTGAGGGCTTTGTTCTCTACGATGGTTTGTTACTTTAGCCCGGTGATCTTTTTTTTAAATGATTTCACGGATAAATTAGACTCCACCGAGCCGCAGTGGTGGACCAGGCATTGGTGACCAGACATTGGTGACTAGGCATGGTGACCAGACATGGCGACTAGGCATTGGTGACCAGGCATTGGTGACTAGGCATTGTTGACCAGACATTGTTGACCAGGACATTGGTGACCAGACATTGGTGACTAGGCATCGGTGACCAGACATTGGTGACCAGGCATTGGTGACTAAGCATTGATTG
>OX457033.1:1594040-1666540 GCA_949752745.1 Protula sp. h YS-2021
AGGGAGAACGGGGGGGGGGGGGGGGGGGGGCTGAGGGGTTGGTAGACCCCGAGTGCCTCGACAGTGTTTGGTGTTTCTTGACGCTAGTCGGATTGGGAATTATAGGTCGTCATGGAAACAAAACTATAGCAGTATCTTTTTATTATTATTTTAGACAACCCAAAGAAGCTGAACGCCTGTTAGAAATGTGGCATTTACAGAAACAGCGTCCGTACAGTGGACGTTTCTGCTTCAAACTATCACGGAGTGCCCTTAAATCAGTTTATATTTTCAGACGTACACCCAATAAACGGTGTGTTTTTAGGCCCCAACCCTCCGGATTGGGGCCTATAGATATGGGGTGTCCGTCCGTCCGTCAGTCTGTCCGTCCGTCCGTCAGCGCTTTATACCCCTATGAATTTGGGGGGCGGTTGGGGCCTGCTTGTGTTTCACAAACACTTACTTGTTTCCTTTGTAAAACAGCTGTAAAAGCTGAATTTTAATTGGTTGAGCCACATGTTAAGCGAATGGACAAATCCACATAAAGTCTTGTTTTCTTTTTTGTTTGTTTGTTTGTTTGTTTTGCTTGTTTGTTTTTTTTGTTTTTCTTTTTGGGATGGGGGTGGGGGTGGCCTCATTTGAGAGTTCGCTTTAAAAAAGTGACCTTTAAGAAAGTACTTCTTTCTGGAGCTCGTAGCTAAGCGAATCACCTCCGTTCCCCCTCCACCACCACATCTTACCAAGGCGTAGAGAATTGGCAGTGGGAAAATCCAAAATCCAAAGAGAGAAAGAGATAGAGGGAGAGGGAGATAAAAGGGGGTACATACAATTTGACCAACCGCAATTTGACCAACCACAATTTGACCAACAGAAATTTGACCAACTGCAATTTGACCAACCGCTTAATGGAAAAACTGACATTTGACCAACTCTCAGTTTAAGATATACATAACCTTGTAAATCTAGGAGTTCGAGGTTTCGTAAGAAAAATTAATTTCAAAGAAGTGCTCATTCGCATCAAAGAGATGTTGTGGTAATCCTCTCGCTGTCAATGAGTGTCATAAGGTTGAGTTCCACGTGCCCCGTTAATCTCCGTAATCCGGCGTTATACAAGGCGTTATACAAACAAACCCAGACCTGGTGGAAGCTTTAGTGTCATCTCAGGTACGTGTTTTATGTGAAGTTTTGCGAGGATATGAGATTACTACCATCCCGGTACATTTGGACAGTACTTTTACTTGTAGTGTTATAACTGTTTAAATGTTGCTTTTGTCGGAACATTTGTGATTGCTAATGTTTAACTGATAAGTGGTACGAAAAACAATAAATTATGAAGTTGGTCAAATGTCCGTTTTTTCATTGAGAGGTTGGTCAAATTGCGGTTGGTCAAATTTCAGTTGGTCAAATTTCGGTTGGTCAAGTTTCGGTTGGTCAAATGTCCTACACCCAATAAAAGGACGGAGGGAGAGAAAGAGGGAGAGAAAAGGACGGAGGGAAAGGGAGAGAGAGAGAGAGAGAGAGAGAGAGAGAGAGAGACAGACAGACAGGAACGGAGGGAAAGAGAGAGGGGGGATGGAAGGAGGGAGAGGGGGAGAGTGACATACAGACAGAGGGAGGGAGGGAGAGAAAGAGAGATACAGAGACACAGAAAGAGAAAGGAAGAAAGAAAGAAAGAAACAGAAAGAGAGAGGCACATAAAGGGACGGAAGGAGAGGGGGAGACAGAGACAGAGAGAGAGAGAGAGAGAGAGAGAGAGAGAGAGAGAGAGAGAGAGAGAGAGAGACAGAAAGACAGAGAGAGAGAGAAAGAGAAAGGAGGAGGGAGAGAACGAGAGAGGGGGGTGGAGAGAGGGAGAGAGTGAGAGAGAGGATGAAGGGAGAGAGAGGATGGAGAGAGAGAGAGGACGAAAGAAAGAAAGAGAAATAGAGAGAGGGAGGGAAAGAGACAGACAGATGGAGAGAGAGGGAGAGAGAAGAGACACAGATAGAGAGGGGGAGAGAGAGAAAGACAGACAGAGGGAGGGAGGGAGAGGAAGAGAGTGAGAGACAGGGGGAGAAAGATAGATAGAGAGACAGAGAGAGAGAGAGAGAGAAAGGAAGAAAGAAAGAAAGAAAGAAAGAGAGAGAGGGAGAAAGAGAGAGACAGCGGTGGACAGAGAGAGGCAGGGAGAGAGAGAGAGAGAGAGAGAGAGAGAGAGAGAGAGAGAGAGAGATATGCATTTAACTTATCACCTTGGCGACGTATCGCTTCTGTCTGGCATTGTCCAGGTCATTGTAAACCATATCTAGGGCCGTGGCAAAGCCAGTCACGTGATGCGACAGCGGCACCTCGTCAACCGGAAGTGCCGTCACCATCCAACTCTTGTAGTTCACCATTGTGTCCATGTAGCGCGTTATCAACCCCAGCAACGTCTTGTTAGGAAACAGCGTGTGGTAGATGGCCAAAGGTGGTAGATTATTGCCATAAATTTCGTTCCATCTACTTCCGAACCTCTCTTCTGATTCCGGAGGCATAAAATTTGCCGTGATATCAAACACGGCCTTTGCCAACTCCTCTGTGATATTTTTGTGTGTTGTTTTAGCACCTGCCCTTAAGGCTAATATATCCGCCTCAGAAAAGAACAACATTGGGTGGGTAGATAGCTTATCTGATCTCACCGTTGCCATAGTAACAACACATGTAAACAGCACGAAACGTAACAGCAGAGAAATACTTCCAAGTAATATCCTTTTCATCATTTTGCAGTGATCTTTTTAATTTACAGTTATCCGTGGCCTTATGTCTGTCGATATAAATGTTTCTGAACCTTAAAAACATAACTTCGACATTGCCATGGTAGCTAAAATGGATACTCGTGTACCCAAATTCACGGCCACAGTGCACCCAAATGGTTTTGTACTATTCTGTTCTGCAACAGGCCACGTTTTAGGTACAAAATGAGCTTTGTGAAACACATGCACATAAATAAATATGAGTCGATAGTATTCATAGTCTGGTTGATGAAGTACGTTTTGGGATCTTTTTCGGCTAAGCACACATACACACACACACACGCCATGGCCATGGAAGTTTGCATTGTGCCAACTTTGCAAAGCTTGTGTCAAGGATCACCAACATCTAAAATAGACACAAAGGCCAGGTGAAAACATAACCTTGTTTCTCATCCCCCAACCAGGTCACTAAACGCCCAAAAAAGTCCCGGTCTTAAGTATTCAAGGAGTGAATTTATTTTTAAAAAGAGAGAGAGAAACAGAATTGTTTTTTTTTCTTCCTGGCCAAGTGGAAGAAGCGACACACTAGGGTTATACACTGGGCTTTTTTTTATTGTTTTTGTTTGTTTGTTTTTTTTTGTTGCTTTGCTCTATTTTTATTTTGTTTTTTGTTTTTTTTTTTTTTGCTTTGTCTCTTGGCGCGCGGGAGCATTATTTATATGCTTATCTGCTCAATAATTAATCTAGACACACTATAAATAGTAAGTCAACAATAAATAAATAAATATAATTCAGCACTAAAAATAGTGACACCGCTTTTATAACTGAAAAAATCAACCAAAAGTTTCGAAGTTATGGAAAAAATACTATTTGTCGAAGCTGTAAGGGAGGGAAGGATGGAGGGAGGGATGGAGCAGGGATGTGGGTCGTTCTTGTTTTGTTGTAAGGGAGGGGAGGGGAGGTAACGAGGATGCTTAGTGTTCTTGTTTTGCGGTAGGGGAGGGAGGGAGGGAGGAGGGATGCATGGCGTTTTTTGTTTAGCTGTAGGGGAGGGGAGGGAGCAGGGATGCAGGTCTTTCTTGTTTTGCGGTAGGGTAGGGGAAGGAGGGAGCAGCGATGCTTATTTTGCTGTAGGGGAGGGAGAGAAGGAAGGAACAGGGATTTACTCTCTTTTGTTTATACAATGAATTATGTAGAATACAGACAACAAAAGTATGTGTCATTATTTTAAATAATTAAGCAAGGAGATGTTGAAAAAAGCCATTACCATAGTTATGATTTAGGAGTTGGGGTTTTTGAGGCCACAGCACAGCCCCCCCCCCCCCGCACGTATTTATATCCGTCGTTTCGCCCCTGCTTACAATACTTAAATCCGTCTTGCTCATGAAGCAAAATAAATGGAGATTCTTTTAAAAATACATTCTTCAAAACTACTGCGTTTCGCGACATAATTATTTCGTTGACAACAGTGACAGCGAGGCAAGCAGTATATATCAGTACACGGCTACATCAGTACACATCAGTACACGGGTACATCAGTATACATCAGTACACGGGTACATCAGTATACATCAGTACACGGGTACATCAGTACATATCAGTATACATCAGTACACGGCTACATCAGTACACATCAGTACACATCAGTACACGACTACATCAGTACACATCAGTACACATCAGTACACGACTACATCAGTACACATCAGTACACATCAGTACACGACTACATCAGTACACGGCTACATCATTGAAGCACTGTGAGGTAATGCTGAAAGGCACGTCAGAGGGTGGGGGGGGGGGGGTTGAATGGGAGGGGGTGCTATAAGTGTCAGTCTGTATTGAGATCATAGAATGAGAATTTTATTTCGCACTGTTAAAGCTCCTCCAATAGATGCAAATATTTACTTTTTTGAAACAGAATAAACAATACTGTGATGCTTAAACCACAAAACGATCCCGCCCCCACTCCGCCTCCCCCCCTCCGCTCCCCTCCCCCCCGCGTTCCCTGTAGAGTAAAACAATAAAGATGACCAACACTTATAGATCTTCCTTATTCCCTTTTGGTATAAAAAACTCTAAATTAAATAATGATAAATGACACAGGTAGAAGTGTCAATCGACGCACCACACAGCCAAGGGTCATTTTAAGGCTTCGGCACACAATTTATCGCTATATTGTGGTTAAACTTTGAAGAGTTCGAGTAGGCAAAAACTGACCATTTGGCAACTGGCGGACCTGCTCAATTGGGAACTTTTTATGGCATTTTGTGGAGTTTAGATATAGTTTTCTGTTATTTTTGGCGTTTGCAAAATATGGGTATGCCTTTGCAATAAACCGTTGTGCTGCTTTGTGTGTGTGTGAATGTGTGTGTGTGTGTGTGTGTGTGTGTGTGTGTGTGTGTGTGTGTGTGTGTGTGTGTGTGTTATAAACAGAGCAAAATGGCCGTTGGAATTATGCGGCCCAATTTTCGGGTCCTCCTTCAACTTATTGCATATATTGGAACCAAAAATCTCTTCAGATAAAAACGCCCTGGGGCCGTATTCAAGAGGTTAACTGTACAGTTAACTGAACCCGTAAACTGCCCAGTTAGCCATGAGAACGTCCGAAAGCGAATTAATACAGTAGACTTGTTTAACCAAATAAGCCAGTCCAAAAACTGCTTGCATGACGCAGATAGATCAGTTTATTTTTCGCTGCTACAAGTGCAGTTAACTGTGCAGTTAATTATGCAATAAAAATTTAAACTTTAATTTAAGTGCCGCCCCTAATAGGTATGTGTTCTACATAAGCTATGGCTTTACATAAATGCCTCCCCACCACAGCCCCACCCCACCGCCCCCCTCCCCCGAAAAAAACCCCAATCCGCATACTCGAAAAAGTGCTTCCGTGTAGTTTGATGTTTAGGCCCACATTCTGCACAAACACATTTTTTTTAACTCATTCTGGCTATGTCATCAATTCTAAGTATGACAGGTAATTTGAATTCTCATTTATCTAATTTGAAAACTTGGGTAATGATAATGGTAATTGATGGTAAGTGGAGGTTGTGGCTACCTTATAATTTAAGAATGTCATATCATGTGAAATGAAGGACACTGGTGAATTCGCCACGTCTTTAAAAATTTGCCATGTCCTTGAAATCTCCTCTTGTACCGGTATTTGTTCACTCTCTGCTATCCTCAATTTATTTAAAATGTTATCATCAAATACACTATCAAAGAATCCCGGTCATCTGCCCCCCGGTCAACTGCCCCCCCCCCTCTCTCAAAGTGGAGGGGTGGTCTCTTGCCCCCTCCATTTACTATTTTTTCTTGAGTTCTTGGCTTACAAAGACACAATAAATAAATTTATATTCATTTTATTGAATGTATTGCACCTCGGTAAATTGCAATTCACCAATAGGAAACTAATTGCATTTAGAATTGCAATTAGTTTACGGATCAGTCTCTCCTAAGATCAATATTGGTGAATAGATCAATGAAGATCAATTGTTTCAGAGACGAAGTAGACGGGGACATCACAATTGCCTAATTTTTAAAGAATTTTTTTCCACTAAAAAAGGAGGGGGGGGGGGCAGATGACGACCCCGTCAAATTGCAAGGGGGGGGGGGGGCAGTCGACCGGGTTGCAAAAAAGGGGGGCAGTTGACTTGGGGGGGGGGGCAGTTGACCGTTTACCACTATCAAATACTGTATTAACAATGTCCCGAAAAGTGGCTCACAACAACCCTACAGCGCTATACATACAGTGAAGTATGAACGAAAAATGATAAATGTGTAAATTTCTTACTGTGAAAGGTAACATGATCATGCGTCTTATCATCTGGACCTGGTTTCACAAAAATTAAAGATGGGGGGGGGGGGTCACTCTACTTTTTTCAGTGAGAAAGGAGGAGGAGTGCAAAATAACAGCAAAATGTTGCAGGTCAATGAAGAAAAACGAATCGGAACACATACTGGAGGTAAAAATTGTATCAATTCCCACTTGCAAACATAGTTTGCAAATGGGTATGCTTTGCAAAGAATTCCGGCGTTTATTCCTTCCTTTTTTTTCCGTCACGGAGGTTTCCAGAAAACTCCTCCTACGCTATTTGACGTAGGACGATGAAATTTGGCACAGAGATAGAGGGTGATGAGATGTCGTGAAATCCCTAAATTTTTTTCACCTTGACCTTCAAAAACTTTGACCTCAATTTGACCTTGACCTTGACCTTCAAGGTCAAGGTCAAATTGAGGTCAAAGTTTTTTTTACCTCAAAGTGGTTTCCAGAAAACTCCTGCTTGAAATAGCGCTCAAATCCTTGTTTCAACACGTGTGCGATGTCAGTAGGCAGTAACATCATGGATGGAATCTCGACATTCAGTGTCAAGGTCAAGGTCATGTGACTTTTGTATACTGAATTCCGTTAGAGAAAAATTGCCCATTATCTGGAAAACCGTTAGAGATAGAGCGATTTTGAGCTTATTTTCGACCCTTTGGGCCTAAAAGACGTTATATAAGAGGTACCTTGGTGACCTTGACCTCCTCCGTCAAGGTCAAGGTCAAAAACCGGAAGTTGACCATTATCTCGAAAAGATAGAGATAGAGCGATTTTGAGCTTATTTTCGACCCTTTGGGCCTAAAAGACGTTATATAAGAGGTACCTTGGTGACCTTGACCTCCTCCGTCAAGGTCAAGGTCAAAAACCGGAAGTTGACCATTATCTCGAAAAGATAGAGATAGAGCGATTTTGAGCTTAGTTTCGACCCTTTGGGCCTAAAAGGCGTTATATAAGAGGTACCTCGGTCACCTTGACCTCCTCCGTCATGGTCAAGGTCAAAAACCGGAATTCGATCATTATCTCGAAAACGGTTAGAGATAGAGCGATTTTGAGCTTATTTTCGACCCTTTGGGCCTAAAAGTCGTTATATAAGAGGCACCTCGGTGACCTTGACCTCCTCCGTCATGGTTAAAGTCAAAAACCGGAAGTTGACCATTATCTCGAAAACGGTTAGAGATAGAGCGATTTTGAGCTTATTTTCGCCCTTTGGGCCTAAAAGACGTTATATAAGAGGTACCTCGGTGACCTTGACCTCCTCCGTCATGGTCAAGGTCAAAAACCGGAAATTGACTATTATTTCGAAAACGGTTAGAGATAGAGCGATTTTGAGCTTATTTTCGACCCTTTGGGTCTAAAAGGCTTTATATAAGAGGCCCTTGGGTGACCTTGACCTCCTCCGTCATGGTCAAGGTGAAAATCCGGAAGTTGTCCATTATCTCAAAAACGGTTAGAAAACTGAATTTGATTATTTGAGATTACATTATATTTACTTCTATGTCCTTGTTCATGATAATAATTCGGAAGCTGACAATTATGTGGAAAGACTGAAAAATGTGTCTTTGACCATATAGATTGTACCATTGCAAGTGGGTGTCATTTCGCTACGTGTAGCGAAATTCGGTCTAGTTTGGTATTTATTTTCTTGATAAACGGACTTATATTTAAAGCGTTAGCAATGCGCGATATTCGTACGATAAATTTAAACAAAGACGGGTCACAAATACATTATAACAGAATATATATAAGACTTGATGTTGGTTAATTTTATTATTTACAGGTCAATCTGATATCAACACCCAAAGTAAATGTTACATCGGCACAGTGCTCTTGTACGGTATCCAGACAGAAGGGCCTTGGACAAAAGGGCCTTAGACATATGGGCCTTTCCCGAAAAGGCCTTTCCCGAAAAGGCCTTTCCCAAAACGGCCCTAAATGAAAAGTTGGACAAAAGGGCCTTGAGAATTTTTTCAACAATTTTGAGTTTTAATTATTTAATAAAATATAGATTTTCGAAGCACTGTGCCACAGGATAATCCCTGTTTGTACCAATCACTGCCTTGATGTTTTACACATTGCAAAGCCTCTTTCAATTACTTCCCATCACTGTCTTTAAATGCCAGATTTCGGAGTCATTGTGCCACAAAAGATAATCTCTGTCCTTTGTTTCGTTCCTCTACACTGTGCTGTTTAAACACGGACGCTAATCGGGATGATGTTGGCGTGTTAGTCTCTTGCCGATGTATATGAGAAGTTCTGAATTTGAGGTCTTTACTTGAACTGTGACCATTTTTGTTAAATCAATAAACTTTATTTTTGGAGTTGTTATTTTATTACACAAAAAATCAAAATAATTTTAAGAACCATATCCAAGAAAAAAATTCTCAAGACCCTTTTGTTCAACTTTTTATTTATGGCCGTTTTGGGAAAGGCCATTTTGGGAAAGGCCGTTTTGGGAAAGGCCCTTATGTCCAAGGCCCTTTTGTCTAGGGCCCTTCTGTCCCGGATTCCTCTTGTACTATTGGGCAAAAAGGGGCATGTGGTCATGTTGCTGGTCTTTTGTATACTATTTCGAAGTACAAGATGCTTAATCTTATCGCTGTACCCGACGATCTAGCTTGCACATCCACTTCTCAAACATGGCATAAGCCGCGACACGCTGTTTAAAAACTACCTCTACCACCTCTACATCCGCCATGTGTTTTAACCGCTATCTCCTCTTCAACCCTCATCTTCTCTTTAACCTCCACCTAATTTTTAACCGTCATCTTCTCTTCATCCGCGTTATGTTTTAACCACCATCTCTTTAAAAACCATTTCCTCTTTAACCACCTTTTCCTCTTTAATCGTCACCTCATCTTTAACCGCCATCTCTTCTTTAATCGCCACATCCCCTTTAACGACCATCTCTTCAAACGTCATTTTAAGTTGCAAAACTATTGTAAGAGGGGCACATTTCCATTAAAGGGACAAAATAACAATTTAAGAGGGGAAAAAAGGTCATTTTGTTAGACTGAGCCAGTGCATATGGGTGGTAAATACGCATAACAACGAACCTGAGACAGTGCATATGGGTGGTAAATACGCATAGCAACGCACCAGAGACAGTGCATATGGGTGGTAAATACACATAACAACGCACATGAACCAGTGCACCTGAGACAGTGCATATGGGTGGTAAATACGCATAACAACGAACCTGAGACAGTGCATATGGGTGGTAAATACGCATAGCAACGCACCTGAGACAGTGCATATGGGTGGTAAATACGCATAACAACGCATCCAAGACAGTGCATATGGTGGTAAATACGCATAACAACGAACCTGAGACAGTGCATATGGGTGGTAAATACGCATAACAACGAACCTGAGACAGTGCATATGGGTGGAAAATACACATAACAACGCACATGAACCAGTGCATATGGGTGATAAATACGCATAACAACGCATCTGAGACATTGCATATCGGTGGTAAATACGCATAGCAACGCACCTGAGACAGTGCGTATGGGTGGTAAATGCGCATAACAACGCACCTGAACCAGTGCATATGGGTGATAAATACGCATAACAACGCATCTGAGACAGTGCATATCGGTGGTAAATACGCATAGCAACGCACCTGAGACAGTGCATATGGGTGGTAAATACGCATAACACCGCACCTGAGACAGTGCATATGGTTGGTAAATACAAATAACAACGCACCGGAGACAATGCATATGGGTGGTAAATAAGCACAGCAACGCACCTGAGACAGTGCATATGGGTGGTAAATACGCATAACACCGCACCTGAGACAGTGCATATGGTTGGTAAATACAAATAACAACGCACCGGAGACAATGCATATGGGTGGTAAATAAGCACAGCAACGCACCTGAGACAGTGCATATGGGTGGTAAATACGCATAACAACGCATCTGAACCTGTGCATATGGGTGGTAAATACGCTTAACAACGCATCTGAACCAGTGCATATGGGTGGAAAATACGCATAGCAACGCATCTGAATCAGTGCATTTGGGTGGTAAATACGCATAACAACGCACCTGAGACAGTGCATATGGGTGGTAAATACGCACAACAACGCACCTAGGACAGTGCATATGGGTGGTAAATAAGCATAGCAACGTATCTGAGACAGTGCATATGGGTGGTAAATACGCATAACACCGCACCTGAGACAGTGCATATGGGTGATAAATACGCACAACAACGCACCTGAGACAGTGCATATGGGTGGTAAATACGCACAACAACGCACCTAGGACAGTGCATATGGGTGGTAAATAAGCATAGCAAGGCATCTGAGACAGGGCATATGGGTGGTAAATACGCATAACAACGCACCTGAGACAGTGCATATGGGTGGTAATTACGCACAACAACGCACCTAGGACCGTGCATTTGGGTGGTAAATACGCATAACACCGCACCTGAGACAGTGCATATGGGTGGTAAATACGCATAGCAACGCACCTGAGACAGTGCATTTGGGTGGTAAATACGCATAACAAAGCACATGAGACAGTGCATATGGGTGGTAAATACGCATAACAAGGCACCTGAGACAGTGCATATGGGTGGTAAATAAGCACAGCAACGCATCTGAACAAGTGCAAATTGGTGGTAAATACGCACAGCAACGCACCTGAGACAATGCATATTGGTGGTAAATACGCATAACAACGAACCTGAGACAGTGCATATGGGTGGTAAATACGCATAGCAACGCACCTGAGACAGTGCGTATGGGTGGTAAATGCGCATAACAACGCACCTGAACCAGTGCATATGGGTGATAAATACGCATAACAACGCATCTGAGACAGTGCATATCGGTGGTCAATACGCATAGCAACGCACCTGAGACAGTGCATATGGGTGGTAAATACGCATAACACCGCACCTGAGACAGTGCATATGGTTGGTAAATACAAATAACAACGCACCGGAGACAATGCATATGGGTGGTAAATAAGCACAGCAACGCACCTGAGACAGTGCATATGGGTGGTAAATACGCATAACACCGCACCTGAGACAGTGCATATGGTTGGTAAATACAAATAACAACGCACCGGAGACAATGCATATGGGTGGTAAATAAGCACAGCAACGCACCTGAGACAGTGCATATGGGTGGTAAATACGCATAACAACGCATCTGAACCTGTGCATATGGGTGGTAAATACGCTTAACAACGCATCTGAACCAGTGCATATGGGTGGTAAATACGCATAGCAACGCATCTGAATCAGTGCATTTGGGTGGTAAATACGCATAACAACGCACCTGAGACAGTGCATATGGGTGGTAAATACGCACAACAACGCACCTAGGACAGTGCATATGGGTGGTAAATAAGCATAGCAACGTATCTGAGACAGTGCATATGGGTGGTAAATACGCATAACACCGCACCTGAGACAGTGCATATGGGTGATAAATACGCACAACAACGCACCTGAGACAGTGCATATGGGTGGTAAATACGCACAACAACGCACCTAGGACAGTGCATATGGGTGGTAAATAAGCATAGCAAGGCATCTGAGACAGGGCATATGGGTGGTAAATACGCATAACAACGCACCTGAGACAGTGCATATGGGTGGTAATTACGCACAACAACGCACCTAGGACCGTGCATTTGGGTGGTAAATACGCATAACACCGCACCTGAGACAGTGCATATGGGTGGTAAATACGCATAGCAACGCACCTGAGACAGTGCATTTGGGTGGTAAATACGCATAACAAAGCACATGAGACAGTGCATATGGGTGGTAAATACGCATAACACCGCACCTGAGACAGTGCATATGGGTGGTAAATACGCATAACAAGGCACCTGAGACAGTGCATATGGGTGGTAAATAAGCACAGCAACGCATCTGAACAAGTGCAAATTGGTGGTAAATACGCACAGCAACGCACCTGAGACAGTGCATATTGGTGGTAAATACGCATAACAACGCACCTGAACCAGTGCATATGGGTGGTAAATACGCATAACAACGCACCTGAACCAGTGCATATGGGTGATAAATACGCATAACAACGAACCTGAGACAGTGCATATGGGTGGTAAATACGCATAACAACGCACCTGAACCAGTGCATATGGGTGGTAAATACGCACGGCAACGCACCTGGGACGGTGCATATGGGTGGTAAATAGGCATAATAGCGAACCTGAGACAGTGCATATGGGTGGTAAATACGCATAACAACGCATCTGAACCAGTGTATATGGGTGGTAAACACGCATAACAACGCACCTGAGACAGTACATATGTGTGGTAAATACGAATAACAACGCACCTGAGACAGTGCATTTGGGTGGCAAATGCGCACAGCAACGCACCTGAGACAGTGCATATGGGTGGCAAATACGCATAACACCGCACCTTAGACAGTGCATATCTGTGGTAAATACGTACAGCAACGCATCTGAGACAGTGCACATGGGTGCTTAATACGCTTAACAACGCACCTGAACCAGTGCATATGGGTGGTAAATACGCATAACACCGCACCTGGGCCAGTGCATATGGGTGGTAAATACGTATAGCAACGCACATGAGACAGTGCATATGGGTGGTAAATAAGCACAGCAACGCATCTGAACCAGTGCATATGGGTGGTAAATACGCATAACAACGAACCTGAGACAGTGCATATTGGTGGTAAATACGCATAACAACGCATCTGAACCAGTGTATATGGGTGGTAAACACGCATAACAACGCACCTGAGACAGTACATATGTGTGGTAAATACGAATAACAACGCACCTGAGACAGTGCATTTGGGTGGCAAATGCGCACAGCAACGCACCTGAGACAGTGCATATGGGTGGCAAATACGCATAACACCGCACCTTAGACAGTGCATATCTGTGGTAAATACGTACAGCAACGCATCTGAGACAGTGCACATGGGTGCTTAATACGCTTAACAACGCACCTGAACCAGTGCATATGGGTGGTAAATACGCATAACACCGCACCTGGGCCAGTGCATATGGGTGGTAAATACGCATAGCAACGCACATGAGACAGTGCATATGGGTGGTAAATAAGCACAGCAACGCATCTGAACCAGTGCATATGGGTGGTAAATACGCATAACAACGAACCTGAGACAGTGCATATTGGTGGTAAATACGCATAACAACGCATCTGAACCAGTGCATATGGGTGGTAAATACGCATAACAGCGCATCTGAGCCAGTGCATATGGGCGGCTGATTGATTGTATGTTTGTTTTAACGTCACGACCGACCCCTCGTGGGTAACATTGTGTCAACATGCGGTTTGTTTGTTTGTTTGTTGTTTGCTTGGTGTTCAAGGTCCTTCAGGCTCGTACTACCAGTGCCACAGGCTGCAGGGTGGGGGAGGGGGTTCGCGGGTTAGTCAAACCCTTCGTGTGGTTCAGGCTGCCACTACCAGTACCACACACAGGCTGCTGGATGGTTTTAAGCAGCGTTCTTCTCGCCCATGTGGTTCAGGCTCGTGCTACCAGTGCTATAGACTACGGCAAGTACATCCGCTCGTGTGGTTCAGACACGTGCCACCAGTACTAGTGGCTGCGAGGTGGGGGAGGGAGTTCGCGGATTAGTCAACCATCTCGTGTGATTCAGAATCGTGCTACCAGTGCTACTGGATGCGGGAGGGATTTTTCGGTTCACTATACCGCTCGTGTGGTTGAGGCTCGTGCCAACAGAGCTACAAGTCCTTTCGCTCGTGTGGTTCGAACTCGTGCTGCCAGTGCTACAGCTGAGGTAGGGTTTTTTTCGCAGCAGTTATCTCGCTCGTGATGTAATGATTATACTCTTCGTTACCAATAAAATGAGAAAGCAGTGCGACTGGCATATTCTAGAGGATGGAAACTACAGTGGTTGGGAGTGGGAAAATGATTGCATACACATACTCTTTATGGCAACACAAAGCATACGTGTCTTTGGATTTTGTTAAATGTCGCGTTTCACGACAATGAAGGCTATATTTAGACACACTTCCTGAATGATCAAGCAGGAAGAAGAATGACAAATATCCAGAAAGAAAATCCTTTTGCTCGCTTCCTTCGACATGAAGGGGCAGACAGCAGTGGCTCAATCCTTCGACATGCACGAAAGAAACAGCAGTACCCTCACCCCAAACAATCAGTCACCTATTTCGGACATGCACGGAACAACGAATAGTATGTCTATTCTCAAGATAATATAATGTGTGCATCGTTACACAATAAAAGAAAAGGATGCCAGTGGTACTTTCCAGAGGAAGGAGACCCTGGCTGTGGGGAGCGAAAACACAGTGCTATACAGTGGCAAGATGTTAAACTTTCTCTCTTCATGTTTGTATTACTTAAAAGTATCCTAATATTACCCGTACTAATATTAATCGTACTAATTTAAGTATTTTAGTATTACCGTTTGAGTACTATTAATGCTTTCTTTATTGTTACATTACTTAGCTTCTATTGTTTAGTTGTGATGCATGTGATGTATATCTGTATAGGATATGTGTTCTCATGTGCTCATATACTGTTCTTTATATATCCACAAGAAATCACAAGATAAAACAGCACTGTTTATTTCAAATTCACCTAACCACACATTCGGTGGTACATATAAAACGCAAAATAATGTGTTTCGACTGCAAACTAATCGGATAAATTAAAGAAATCATAGAAGAAATATCGGGAAAATAACTCAAAACGTGTAATCCATTCCAACTTGAAGCTCTTTTTGAACTCCAAAAGAAAAGTTTTCAAAATAGCATATGGATAGTCAAAACAAAAATACTCTTCGATGCAAAAAATTAATATTTAGATGAAATCTCCTGAATTTCTTTCATTTTTAAATTGTTGGTTTCCAGTCTGAACAGACAATTTTGCCAATATATTTACAAACACTGAAAGTGTATTTTGACTTGTTTTGAATATCACAAATGTAATACCCTTAGTGCTGCTGTGACAGCAGGTGAACGAACGCGGCGTAAGATTGTAACGAATCCCCAGAACCACACAACGCCGATGACGGCGTAAAATACCATTAACTTGATGACGTAAACTGCATGGATTGATTTCACTTCTACAGTGCTCAAAAGGTTACTTTGTATCGTCATATCACTAGAGTGCTGTGGTTTTGTAAATGAAGGGTTGAGTACGACAGTCCTTGTCCAACTTATTCCATTGCCAGACACTAATGGTTTGACGCTGTTTATCATAAAATTGATTTCACTGTTTGTCTCTGTATATGCATCCAAGGTTACCCCAATACTGCATCGATCGTGTGGTAATGACTTTTCTATCGCTGGGATTGTAACAGAGTATTTTCTTGTTCGAGTATCTACAGAAATGTAATAACGAAAAGTGCTGTATTGTATTTTTATTGCTGAAATAGAAGCTATACTATCTGTAAAGATGCTTAAAAGGGATGTCTGTGGCTGCAGGAAGAATGTACGGTTGACATTAGACAGTATTGCCTTCCTGCCGTCATGTGAGCGATATTCCTGCTCTGTAATCGTTGCCTCCGGGCTCATGCCACGGTCTGTCACCCAAAAACTCAGCAGGTATTCACCGTTCTTTAAATTAATTTTAGCGCCTTGGATTTGATCATCAAACCAAGAACTAAAGAACAGTCCCTTATTATTGAGATATGAAGAGGCGTACTGTAACTTCGAGTGTTCATGTAAAGAAATCGAGTCTACAGTAATCAAAATATCTTCACTCAGCAGAAGTGTGGATCGTAATAAACTGGTAATACCAAGCTCTGAAGCGTATGCTTTAGTTGATTCACCAACAATCAAAACTACTCCATTTTGCTGTTTTGAGAATAGTATTTCCCCATGGCTGGTTTGCTCTTCTCCGTTTTTCCACAATAGCCATTTATCACAGCCGCCGAGCTGGCCGACCCAAGGAGAATGGCATTGACTTGTTTCATGAGGAGCGAACATCAGTATATTGTTGTGGTGACTAGTCTTAGTATTATATAAATCCTCCGTCACAAACGGCACACCTCTAATGTAAAATGTGAACGAGGTTTGATCCGTGTGCTCGTGCCCAGGGTTAAACTTGTTCCAACCGCCGCCTGTTGGGGATATCAAATTATATCCGTAAACAAGGTCAAAGATGGCTTTGCCGTGTATTTTACCGGCTTTGAAGGTCAAGAATGTTGTTTGAGTATCACTAATAGATCCATGTCTGTAAGTGACAAATCCAAGATCAGAGAATTCGTGAAGCTCTGGCGCATCATATCCATCCGGCGGACGCTCTATAATGGACGGATCATACCAGATATATTCTGTATGCAAGGTGACATACAGTTGCTGGATAGGACGCGAATATCGATCCGGTCTGTTACGACGAATCTGATTGGCCAGCCAGTAGCCATTACCATTCCGCAGGACGAATGAGTCAAGAAAAACGAGTTGACTCTCGGGACCGTAGTACCATGTCTCGATAGAATCAGCGATCCCGACTGATTCCCCACATCCGGGTATCACCGTATAGTAGTTGAACTGAAAATGCTTCTGTAACCATGGATGGTGTCTATGATCAATACCAAAATGGCGGAGAACAAGAGCAACGTATTGCGAAAGCGCCCTCACTGTGTAACCCACATAAGGGACGCCCTCGTCCAGAGAGCCGTCCTCTATCAAGGTCAGCAGCTGTAGGTTTTTTTCCATCATGCTCACGCTTCTGTTAAGCCACGCATTCGCCTCGTGCTCTGCATGCATTTCACAGACCAATCCTCCAATCAGCAGCGAGACAAAGTTTGAGGCCACGTGATTCTGTAGAAACGATCTCCCCCACCACCTTTTCATTGAAGCATCAAACATTTCCTTAGTCTCTTCCACCAACTGGAAAAAACCAAAATACAAACATATATTTACTTAAACCGATCTTTAGTAATTATTGGGAAGTTGCGAATGTCATGCGATGCGCTGCGCTACACATTTACATTCAATTTTTAGCAAAATTAAAAAGAACGGTGTGTATTGTACGTGTCCACATTTAATTAATAATTTTGGTGTCTCAAAACCAAAATATATTTTTGAATTCAATTTCAATTTCATGTGTTAAATTTAAATATTTAAATTTCATAAAGCAATAGATTTGCGGATTTGCTGCTTTTTTAACTGAATGTTAAGATTTCAGGAGCTGCATGACAGCAAAATATGTCACAAAGTTGCTTGATGACTAGATATGCCATTAAGTTCCCCTTAATTTGGCTTGCAAAACATATTTTGTTGGAAACAAATGTTAGTTCACCAATTAGGACGTTCACTACTAGCGGGCTGGTCCTATCCATATATACTGGCTTTCCCTACATACATCTCTTGCGTGTTGGTTCTCGCTCCTCTTCCCGATCTCCACCCCGCCCGGACTCCTCTTCCCGATCTCCACCCCACCCGGACTCGTTGCCTCTTACGACACGCACAAGACAGGAAGCAGTGGGCCCCCGATCCCGACTCCTTTCCTCTTACGACACGCACAAGACAGGAAGCAGTGGGCCCCCGATCCCGACTCCTTTCCTCTTACGACACGCACAAGACAGGAAGCAGTGGGCCCCGACCACTCCCCCCGACTCGTTGACTCTTACGACATGCACAAGACAGGAAACAGTGGGTCCCCACCCCGCACCCCGATTCGTTGCCTCTAACGACATACACAAGACAGAAAGCATTGGGTCTATTCTTAAGATTCCCCCTGGCCACAGGAGGTAATGTAAGTCAATTCACGGTAATACAAGTCAATTCACGGAAATATAGGACAATCCATGGTAATAGGAGTAAATTCACGGTAATATAAGTCAATTCACGGTTTTGGTCAGTGTAGGAAAAACGATAAACTTAAAGAAAAACGAGAAAATGTATTATTATTATATCGTTTTTTACCGATATGACATATTTATAGGGTTCTAAAGCTTTATTAAAATGCCGGAGAATTTATTCATGACATTATTAAAACACAGCTGCTTTTTTCTGTGTCATGAAGCGTTTTGATAAGACTTCATGGTGTTTATTTCAAGGAAAAACTATAGGAAATCATGCAAAACCGCAAATGTTTGTATCCTGATCTTATCTCCTGGGATATATATATATATATATATATATATTGAAATGCTGCGTTTAAAGCTGCTTAAATGCTACATTAAGGGCTGCTTAAATCCTATGTTAAGACCTGCTGAAATACGTGCTTAATGGGCTCATTATTGGCGCTGTATTAAAGGTTATGCGTTTTACAATTCAGTTTAATTGCCTGGTCATGGGATTAAGCCACACTCTTGGTGTTCGAACAACGGTAAGAGTTTATGTTATTATAAAGGGATTATGGTAAGTCTTCATCTAAATGCCAGGGGTCTTGTTCACAAAATGTTTAACAAAACAGTTACGGAACTGAGAAAACACTGTGGGTTGGGGGATTTGATAGTTCCATTATATGTGTACAATGCTCTTACAGTTGTTTTTGAGTTCTGTGAATTAATAGTCAACAGATTGGTCGTCCTCTATGATAAACACGAGACAGACAGCAGTGGATATATTCTTAAGATTTTCCAACCCTCGGGAGGAGTAATACGCTGCCTGCTCTGGAAATGACCTCAAAATGCATTAGCAGTGGCGTATACGGGGAAACCTGAAATAGGACCAATCCCCTAGGGATATATTCAGGAAAACCTTGGGATAGCATCACCCCGTATTCGGGGTGTATAATAACGATTGAACCAAACCACAAAAGGGTCATAAATGGAACCCTGAGATAGGACCACACAGGGAATGGTGTATAAGGAGACCTCAATCTGCAAGTTGTGTTAAAGGAACCATGGGATAGGACTACCCCACAGATGGCTTATACGAACCCCGGGATAGGACCAGCCCGCAAATGAGACCACTTTTTCAATAGCTCCACTTAGGTGCCTTTTCCTTATGAGGAAACCACAAATCGCTCCATCCCGGAAATTGGACCGCTTTAGATGGGATCAACTGTGATCCTATTTCCAATAGGTAGTCTCAACTGTGATCCTATTTCCAATCGGTAGTCTCAACTGTGATCCTATTTCCTACAATACTCGTGTTATTTTAATAAACAAATATTACCTTCATATATAGTCTGATCTTAACCAAGACATTTTAGAAAACTCCCTAGCATTCGAACATTTAAGAGAGCATAATTGCCCAAAGCAAATCATATACATAAACAGATTATAGTTGGAAGCTTGTGGATGGGACAGGAGCAGGTCGCATATTATAGAAAAATGCATAATGTTGTTGTTAACATATTGTGATTATCTATAGATTCTGTTCAGAAACGTATTATAGTTTTATTTTTAGAATTTTCCCTTGCAAAAAAAGTTAATATGAATGTGAGTCAATGTTTACACCGTATTGTTTATCAGGACCAATAATCAATAATTATTAATATTAGTATTAATATTAGTATTAATATTAGTATTAATATTAGCATTAATATTAGTAGGCTGAAAACTCGCCGTTAATATTTAAGAGGACATAATGTCCAAGAGCACGTTATAATCAGACGCATGCAGCAGCTGGGAGCGAGGGGGTGGCGGGGGGGGGGGGTAGACGTGGGAGTGAGGTGGGTAGGGTGAGGGGGGATTCTTAACCGATCGTGATTCGGAATGGGTTCAGTTCATTTGCGTATTTATTTTTTTCTTGAAAAAATGTGAAATTAATTCTTTGGAAAGATATTGCCCAATAACCAATAACCAATAATCGACAGCTAATACCCAATAATCGATAACTAATACCCAATATCTCACCTTTTCCATGTATCGTTGTTGTCTTTTTTTATCCAGGTCGTTATATATCATATCCAGGGCAGTGGCAAAGCCGGTCACGTGATGCGACAGCGGCACCTCGTCACGTGGAAGTGACGTCACCATCCATCTACTATAAGTCACCATCGTGTCCATATAGCGCGTAATGACACGAAACAATGTCTTATTGGGAAATAGAGTATGATACATTGCCAACGGTGGCAGATTGTTCCCATAAATCTCGTTCCATTGCCCAGCAAAGATTTCGTCTGATTCTGGAGGCATGAAATGCGCTGGTATGTCACGCACAGCCCTTTCCAACTCCTCCGTGATGTGTTTATGAGTGGTCTCCGCACCAGTTCTTAATCGCGTTACGTCTTCTTGTGAGAAGAACAACACAGGATGAGTCCTTAACTTCGGTAATACCTCTATTTCCATAGACACGCGAATAAAGAGCGTAACATGCAAGATAAAAACATTACCGCTCAATTTTCTAAATACCATTTTAAATTTGTTAATTAATTAATAAAAAATGCCATTCTTTGTGATATAAATTTATTATTTATTGAATAGATCAAATAAGAATTTTAAATAACGCACTAAATACTTCTTATGCCAGCTAACACGTAAATTTGACATGTGGTTATGAACAGGTATCTTATGGCGAACATGAATAGCTCCGCAGCATTGCATTTATACAAAAGGTGAATGTATTAAGTGCTTATTTGGCAAATGCATATGTTATTAGACAGAATACCAGGGTCGTCATTCTACTGTTTGTTTATGAATAGAAATAGATGTCGGTATAGGTCTACCTAGAACCTAAATCAACATTTTTGCAGTTGCCTGAGTAAAGACTTTTTCTGATAAAATATCTGAATGCTTACTTAGTTATATCATTTGGTTATTGTACTACTTTCACTTTAACTTTTTTTAAATTTTCATATCAATTTTACTATTAAAAGTTACTTTTAACCAAACCTGTTTAAATCTCCTTTACGAGTAATAGAATAAAACATGACTAGCACAAGATCTATAAGGAAACTACAAGGAAACAACAACATATAAATAGGTTTACTTAAACCAAGGAGACAAGAAAACATAAATAGGATTACTTAAACCAAGAAAACAAGACATAATCAGGTTTACTTAAGCCAACGAGACAACAAGACAAAACCGGCTTCACCTAAGTCAAGAAACAGCAAGTCAACACAAAGGTTTATCGCAACCAAAGAGACAAGACATTACCAGGTTTACCGAAGCGAAGGAGACAACAAGACATAACCAGGTTTACCTAAGACATGGAGACAACAAGACATAACCAGGTTTACCGAAGCCAAGGGGAGAACAAGACATAACCAGGTTTAACGAAGACATGGAGACAACAAGACATGACTAGGTTTACCGAAGCCATGGAGACAACAAGACATAACCAGGTTTACCTAAGCTATGCAGAGAACAAGACATAACCAGGCTTACTTAAGCCGTGGAGACAACAAGACATAACCAGGTTAACCGAAACCATGGAGACAACAAGACATAACCACGTTTACGAAAGCCATGGAGACAAGAAAACATGACCAGGTTTACTTAAGCCATAGAGACAACAAGACATAGCTAGGTTTACCGAAGAAATGGAGACAACAAGACATAACCAGGTTCACCTAATCCATGGAGACAACAAGACATAACCAGGTTTACCTAAGACATGGAGACAACAAGACATAACTAGGTTTACCGAAGCCAAGGAGAGAACAAGACATGACCAGGTTTACCGAAGCCAAGGGGAGAACAAGACATAACCAGGTTTACCTAAACCATGGAGACAACAAGACATGACCAGGTTTACCGAAGAAATGTAGACAACAAGACATAAGCCGGTTCACCTAAGCCATGGAGACAACAAGACATAACCAGGTTTACCGAAGCCATGGAGACAACAAGACATAACCAGGTTTACCGAAGCCAAGCAGACAACAAGACATGACCAGGTTTACCGAGGCCAAGGAAACAACAAGACATGACCAGGTTTACCGAAGCCAAGGAGACAACACATGACCAGGTTTACCGAAGCCAAGAAGACAACAAGACATTACCAGGTTTACTTGAGACATGGAGACAACAAGACATAACCAGGTTTACCTAAACCATGGAGACAACAAGACATGACCAGGTTTACCAAAGCCATGGAGACAACAAGACATGACCAGGTTCACCTAAGCCAAGGAAACACAAGACATAACCAGGCTTACCGAAGCCATGGAGACAACAAGACATAACCAGGTTTACCTAAGACATGGAGACAACAAGACATGACCAGGTTCACCTAAGGCAAGGGAAGAACAAGACATGACCAGGTTTACCGAAGCCATGGAGACAACAAGACATATCCAGGTTTACCGAAGCCAAGGAGACAACAAGACATGACCAGGTTTACCGAAGCTAAGGAAACAACAAGACATGACCAGGTTCACCAAAGCCAAGGAGACAACAAGACATAAACAGGTTTACCGAAGCCATGGAGACAACAAGACATAACCAGGTTTACCTAAGCCATGCAGACAACAAGACATAACCAGGTTTACCTAAGCCGTGGAGACAACAAGATATAACCAGGTTTACCGGAGCCATGGAGACAACAAGACATAACCAGGTTTACTTGAGACATGGAGACAACAAGACATAACCAGGTTTACCTAAACCATGGAGACAACAAGACATGACCAGGTTTACCAAAGCCATGGAGACAACAAGACATGACCAGGTTTACCGAAGCCAAGGAGACAACACATGACCAGGTTTACCGAAGCCAAGAAGACAACAAGACATTACCAGGTTTACTTGAGACATGGAGACAACAAGACATAACCAGGTTTACCTAAACCATGGAGACAACAAGACATGACCAGGTTTACCAAAGCCATGGAGACAACAAGACATGACCAGGTTCACCTAAGCCAAGGAAACACAAGACATAACCAGGCTTACCGAAGCCATGGAGACAACAAGACATAACCAGGTTTACCTAAGACATGGAGACAACAAGACATGACCAGGTTCACCTAAGGCAAGGGAAGAACAAGACATGACCAGGTTTACCGAAGCCATGGAGACAACAAGACATATCCAGGTTTACCGAAGCCAAGGAGACAACAAGACATGACCAGGTTTACCGAAGCTAAGGAAACAACAAGACATGACCAGGTTCACCAAAGCCAAGGAGACAACAAGACATAAACAGGTTTACCGAAGCCATGGAGACAACAAGACATAACCAGGTTTACCTAAGCCATGCAGACAACAAGACATAACCAGGTTTACCTAAGCCGTGGAGACAACAAGATATAACCAGGTTTACCGGAGCCATGGAGACAACAAGACATAACCAGGTTTACTTGAGACATGGAGACAACAAGACATAACCAGGTTTACCTAAACCATGGAGACAACAAGACATGACCAGGTTTACCAAAGCCATGGAGACAACAAGACATGACCAGGTTTACCGAAACCATGGAGACAACAAGACATGACCAGGTTTACCGAAGCCAAGGAGACAACAAGACATAACCAGGTTCACCTAAGCCATGGAGACAACAAGACATAGCCAGGTTAACCGAAGCCATGGAGACAACAAGACATAACCAGGCTTACCGAAGCCATGGAGATAACAAGACATAACTAGGCTTACCGAAGCCAAGGAGGCAACAAGACATGACCAGGTTTACCGAAGCCAAGGAGACAACAAGACATGACCAGGTTTACCGAAGAAATGGAGACAACAAGACATAACCAGGTTCACCAAAGCCATGGAGACAACAAGACATAACCAGGTTTACCGAAGCCATGGAGACAACAAGACATGACCAGGCTTACCGAAGCCATGGAGATAACAAGACACAACTAGGGTTACCGAAGCCAAGGAGGCAACAAGACATGACCAGGTTTACCGGAGCTAAGGAGACAGCAAGACATGACCAGGTTCACGTAAGCGAAGGAGACAACAAGACATGACCAGGTTTACCGAAGCTAAGGAGACAACAAGACATAACCAGGTTTACCGAAGCCATGGAGACAACAAGACATGACCAGGTTTACCGTAGCCAAGGAGACAACAAGACATAACCAGGTTCACCTAAGCCAAGGAGACAACAAGACATAACCAGGTTCACCTAAGCCAAGGGGAGAACAAGACATGACCAGGTTTATCGAAGCAAAGGAGACAACAAGACATGACCAGGTTTACCGAAGCCATGGAGACAACAAGACACAACCAGGTTTACCGAAGCCAAGGAGACAACAAGACATGACCAGGTTTACCGAAGCCAGGAAACAACAAGACATGACCAGGTTCACCTAAGCCAAGGAGACAACAAGACATGACCAGGTTTACCGAAGCCAAGGAGACAACAAGAGATAACCAGGTTTACCTAAGCCATGCAGAGAACAAGACATAACTAGGTTTACCTAAGCCGTGGAGACAACAAGACATAACCAGGTTTACCGAAAATATGGAGACAACAAGATATAACCAGGTTTACCAAAGCCAAGGAGACAACAAGACATGACCAGGTTTACCGAAGAAATGGAGACAACAAGACATAACCAGGTTCACCAAAGCCATGGAGACAACAAGACATAACCAGGTTTACCGAAGCCATGGAGACAACAAGACATGACCAGGCTTACCGAAGCCATGGAGATAACAAGACACAACTAGGGTTACCGAAGCCAAGGAGGCAACAAGACATGACCAGGTTTACCGGAGCTAAGGAGACAGCAAGACATGACCAGGTTCACGTAAGCGAAGGAGACAACAAGACATGACCAGGTTTACCGAAGCTAAGGAGACAACAAGACATAACCAGGTTTACCGAAGCCATGGAGACAACAAGACATGACCAGGTTTACCGTAGCCAAGGAGACAACAAGACATAACCAGGTTCACCTAAGCCAAGGAGACAACAAGACATAACCAGGTTCACCTAAGCCAAGGGGAGAACAAGACATGACCAGGTTTATCGAAGCAAAGGAGACAACAAGACATGACCAGGTTTACCGAAGCCATGGAGACAACAAGACACAACCAGGTTTACCGAAGCCAAGGAGACAACAAGACATGACCAGGTTTACCGAAGCCAGGAAACAACAAGACATGACCAGGTTCACCTAAGCCAAGGAGACAACAAAACATGACCAGGTTTACCGAAGCCAAGGAGACAACAAGAGATAACCAGGTTTACCTAAGCCATGCAGAGAACAAGACATAACTAGGTTTACCTAAGCCGTGGAGACAACAAGACATAACCAGGTTTACCGAAAATATGGAGACAACAAGATATAACCAGGTTTACCAAAGCCAAGGAGACAACAAGACATGACTAGGTTTACCGAAGCCATGGAGACAACAAGACATAACCAGGTTTACCTAAGCTATGCAGAGAACAAGACATGACTAGTTTTACCGAAGCCATGGAGACAACAAGACATAACCAGGTTTACCTAAGCTATGCAGAGAACAAGACATAACCAAGTTTACTTAAGCCGTGGAGATAACAAGACATAACCAGGTTTACCGAAACCATGGAGACAACAAGACATAACAAGGTTTACCAAAGCCATGGCGACAAGAAGACATGACCAGGTTTACTTAAGCCATAGAGACAACAAGACATAGCTAGGTTTACCGAAGCCAAGGAGAGAACAAGACATGACCAGGTTTACCGAAGCCAAGGGGAGAACAAGACATGACCAGGTTTACCGAAGCCAAGGAGACAACAAGACATGACTGGGTTTACCGAAGAAATGGAGACAACAAGACATAACCAGTTTCACCTAAGCCATGGAGACAACAAGACATAAACAGGTTTACCTAAGCCATGGAGAAAACAAGACATAACTAGGCTTACCGAAGCCAAGGAGAGAACAAGACATGACCAGGTTTACCGAAGCCAAGGGGAGAACAAGACATGACCAGGTTTACCGAAGCCAAGGAGACAACAAGACATAACCAGGTTTACCGAAGCCATCGAGACAACAAGACATAACTAGGTTTTTCGAAGCCAAGGAGACAACAAGACATGACTAGGTTTACCGAAGAAATGTAGACAACAAGACATAACCAGGTTCACCTAAGCCATGGAGACAACAAGACATAACCAGGTTTACCTAAGCCATGGAGACAACAAGACATGACCAGGCTTACCGAAGCCACGGAGATTACAAGACATAACTAGGCTTACCGAAGCCAAGGAGGCAACAAGACATGACCAGGTTCACCTAAGCGAAGGAGACAACAAGACATGACCAGGTTTACCGAAGCCAAGGAGACAACAAGACATAACCAGGTTTACCGAAGCCAAGGAGACAACAAGACATGACCAGGTTCACCTAAGGCAAGGGGAGAACAAGACATGACCAGGTTTACCGAAGCCATGGAGACAACAAGACATGACCAGGTTTACCGAAGCTAAGGAAACAACAAGACATAAACAGGTTAACCGAAGCCATGGAGACAACAAGACATAACCAGGTTTACCGAAGCCATGCAGACTACAAGACATAACCAGGTTTACCTAAGCCGTGGAGACAACAAGATATAACCAGGTTTACCGGAGCCATGGAGACAACAAGACATAACCAGGTTTACCAAAGCCATGGAGACAAGAAGACATGACCAGGTTTACCTAAGCCATGGAGACAACAAGACATAGCTAGGTTTACCGAAGCCATGGAGACAACAAGACATGACCAGGTTTACCGAAGCCAAGGAGACAACAAGACATGACCAGGTTTACCGAAGCCAGGAAACAACAAGACATGACCAGGTTCACCTAAGCCAAGGAGACAACAAGACATGACAAGATTTCCCGAAGCCAAGGAGACACAAAAACATGACCAGGTTTACCTAAGCGAAGGAGACAACAAGACATGACCAGGTTTACCGAAGCCAAGGAGACAACAAGACATAACCAGGTTTACTGAAGCCATGGAGACAAGAAGACATGACCAGGTTTACCGAAGCCAAGGAGACAAGACATGACCAGGTTTGCCGAAGCCAAGGAGACAACAAGACATAGCCAGGTTCACCTAAGCCAAGGAGACAACAAGACATGACCAGGTTCACCTAAGGCAAGGGGAGAACAAGACATAACCAGGTTTACCGAAGCCATGGAGACAACAAGACATGACCAGGTTCACCTAAGGCAAGGGGAGAACAAGACATGACCAGGTTTGCCGAAGCCAAGGAGACAACAAGACATAACCAGGTTTACCGAAGCCAAGGGGAGAACAAGACGTGACCAGGTTTACCGAAGCCAAGGAGACAAGACATGACCAGGTTTGCCGAAGCCAAGGAGACAACAAGACATAGCCAGGTTCACCTAAGCCAAGGAGACAACAAGACATGACCAGGTTCACCTAAGGCAAGGGGAGAACAAGACATGACCAGGTTCACCGAAGCCAAGGAGACAACAAGACATAACCAGGTTTACCGAAGCCAAGGGGAGAACAAGACGTGACCAGGTTTACCGAAGCCAAGGAGACAAGACATGACCAGGTTTGCCGAAGCCAAGGAGACAACAAGACAGAGCCAGGTTCACCTAAGCCAAGGAGACAACAAGACATGACCAGGTTCACCTAAGGCAAGGGGAGAACAAGACATGACCAGGTTTGCCGAAGCCAAGGAGACAACAAGACATAGCCAGGTTCACCTAAGCCAAGGAGACAACAAGACATGACCAGGTTCACCTAAGGCAAGGGGAGAACAAGACATAACCAGGTTTACCGAAGCCAAGGAGAGAACAAGACATGACCAGGTTTACCGAAGCCAAGGAGACAACAAGACATAACCAGGTTTACCGAAGCCAAGGGGAGAACAAGACGTGACCAGGTTCACCTAAGCCAAGGAGACAACAAGACATGACCAGGTTCACCTAAGGCAAGGGGAGAACAAGACATAACCAGGTTTACCGAAGCCAAGGAGAGAACAAGACATGACCAGGTTTACCGAAGCCAAGGAGACAACAAGACATAACCAGGTTTACCGAAGCCAAGGAGAGAACAAGACATGACCAGGTTTACCGAAGCCAAGGAGACAACAAGACATAACCAGGTTTACCGAAGCCAAGGGGAGAACAAGACGTGACCAGGTTCACCTAAACAAAGGACAACAAGACATAACCACATTCACTGACAGCAAGACATGACCATGCTCATCTAAGCCAAGGAGACAAAGCATATCCAGACTTAATAGCTCTAAGTCAAGGAGCGTTAGCTAAACCAGTTAAGCAGCTACCCGATTTAAACTATATAACCGAGATAAATATTAATAGACTTTTTCGAATATATATATAGCTATGCTATAAACATACAGCTATACTATATATAGCTATAGTATATATATAACTATGCTACGCTATATATATATGGCTAGGTCGACAAAAAACAAAAAGTCATCAGATACACAGTAATCATTTTCTTTACAAACTTGAATAATTCATTACATATTTGACATAAATTTAAAATTTAGATATGTATCTGTTCTTTTATATATGATAATTAGAGTATATTAAGTTGGTTTTGTTTAATTTGCTTACCAGTTTCAAATAGGTCAAAACTAAAATAGATACAAAATCTTTCTGCTAGTAAAGTTATTCAAGTCAGGGATGACAGCCAATATGGAGGCCATATTTGGACGCACTTCCTAAAAAAACAAGTGGGGGGGGGGGAAATAAAGAATTAACACATAATAAAGAAAAACTTGAAGGAAACTAATCCTCCGCAGCCTGCAGCACTCTTAGCAACAACCTGAAACAAATGAGCGGATGGATTGATCCGAAAAACACCCATGCAGCCTGTAGCACTGGTAGCACGAGCCCGAACCAGACGAGGGGAGGATTTATTCAAAAAACCTCCCCGCAGCCTGCGGTATCTTTATCATGAGCCTGAAAAACAAGTTTAAACAGTTCGCAAGGCCAGAAAATGTTTTAGGATCAGCCCAAACCCGAATGTGCTTTTAATTTTATTCTATGATTTTTGGTGCAAATATCTTCTCTTACAAATTAGATATTTTGCACTACTCTGTAATGCTTTCTGTCGAATTTCTAATTGTTATGACGATGCCAAGGAACAATTTACAGTACTTAGCGTTAGATCTCCAATACTGGAAGAGCTGTGAGTATTGCTGGCTATACTCACCGGGTGTATCTTCCAGTCAAAATACTACTGTTTCTTTGTACTTGAACCATGAAATAAAATACGTCGGAATACTTTGGGAATATGAACAAAAATGTCCATTGATATTATGCTCAGCAGTAAAACGAATTATTTAAATTCGGTAAAAGACCTCATGGGCAATGTTACTATTAAAAGCAGTCGTACTGGATCTGTGGGACCAAAAGCTTTAATTGTAGTTAACGTAATACATACTGAAAGTACTAAATACTACTACGCATCTGAAAATCTGCTAAAAGAAAGAAACAAAGGAAAACAAAAACAAGGAAGACAGAAAGAAAGAAAAGAAACAGCTTTTAAGATTTCATTTTAAAATGTGCTCATGTACATCATCCATCATTTAAACGCGGGATGATTAAAGTTTAGCATAGACGCCTTCAATTCTGGAACACCGAATTAATCTAGTGTGGGTCCATACATGCACATGGACTTCTCCTGTGGGGGGGGGGGTGCAGAACTATGACAATGGCCTGTAAAACCTTAATCTAGTGTGGGCCCATACATGCACATGGACTGCTCCTGTGGGGGGGCGGGTACAGAACTATGAAAATGACCTGTAAAATCTTAATCTAGTGTGGGCTCCTACATGCACATGGACTACTTCTGTGGGGAGAGGGGGTGGAGAACTATAAATATGGCCTGCAAAACGTTTTTCTGTGATTTGATCGTTTTTGTGTGATTTGACCTTTTTTCTGTGATTTGACCGTGTTTGGCCTATATTGTGGCCATATTGTGATGCAGAAAGGTAAGAGGAACATCCCAGTAGCTTTTCTCTGTGCGCGCTTTTTAATTTGGTTAATATTGTGGCCAGTTTTGGCCAAATCGCCAGAAATGCACGCAGTGTGAAAGGCTACCCAAGGAACATTCCTGTCAAAATTTCAAAAGAATCGGGCCAGAAATGTAAGAAGAGTAGCATTTTAAAACGTCGTTGATACATGCACGCCCACATACCGGATGACGGATAACCCAAAAGCGATTGTTGCAGCCCACCGTCGAAAGTCGGTTTTGCTAATGAAAACAAAACAGATCGGGCCCATAGCTGATCCAACCAAATTGTAGTATTTGAGCAAAGATCATTCAAATTGTTTTAGATTTTTCAATAGATTTGGTAATACTTCCTTCAGACAGTTCAGTCGCGATGTCCTAGGTCACCGGTTTCTTTCAACAATCTTCGTGCAATGATATGACAGAACACCCATCAATGATATGATAGAACAGGCGTCACTTTCAATCACGTGTTTCCCATGCCACGTCTCTGTGGAGCAACTTGACGGAAAACGTGGTACTTTATATCACGTTGTTTACTATAACGTCTCTGTGGAGTCATATTATAGAACAGTATTTTCTATGTGACGTCTCTGTGGAGCCACCTGAGGAAAAACGTGGCATTTTACATCACGCTGTTTTCTATGACCTCTCCGTGGAGTCACATTACAGAACAGGCGTATTTTCCACAGAAATCTTCACAAAATCAATGCCAATATATTTGTACAAATACTAACGGAGGCAGGTTTTTAAAACGAAAGCAACCGTGAAGAACCACATGCCTCTCATTAGGATACTTCTTCCATGTGTCGCCATAAAAAGTGTTTAATGTTCACGATTATAATGCAAAAGCAACCACATGCCGCCATGACATACTCTCGTTAGGCGGCTTCTTCCATGTGTCGCATGAAAAGTTTCTTGTCAAGGATTATAGCACGATAGCAACCATATGCCGCCATGACATGCGTGTTACGCGGCTCCTCGACCACGCCTATAATATGGTGCAGCCACGTGGTTATATTAAATGCCCCTCATCAGGAGGCTTCACAACCACGTCTATAATATGATAGCAGCCACGTGGTGCTATTAAATGCGCCTCATCAGGAGGCTTCACAACCACGTTTATAATATGATAGCAGCCACGTGGTGCTATTAAATGCGTCTCATCAGGAGGCTTCACAACCACGTCTATATTATGACAGCAGCCACGTGGTGCTATTAAATACGCCTCATCAGGAGGCTTCACAACCACGTCTATAATATGACAGCAGCCACGCGGTGCTATCAAATGCGCCTCGTCAGGAGGCTTCAAAACCACGTCTATAATATGATAGTAAGAATGCAGTGCCTTGGCTTATGACTGGTCAGGAGGCTTCTCGAGCACGTCTGTTACATGGTAAAAACTATGTGGGATCATGATAAGGGCTAGCCATGTGGTTGTCTAATGAGGCAAATAATACTTTCAATATCCAATGACCCCAATCGTCGAAATATCTTGCGAAATTAACAGCGAAATATTTTGGTTAAACTGTCAGGTTTTAGCAAGAGTAATATAAAATATTATTATATAAAATAGCAAAAATTTAGGAAATTCATTTGGCTATCATTTGTCATGAATATCGCAGTGGGTGAATGTCGGCTGCTTTTCCCATAGTATGAAAAATTATTCCACTTAATCTGGATCACTTGGGGAATTCGAAACCGGATCAAGATTAATTCATGCTTCGGCTGGTTGACACCGATTAGATTATCGAGAAGTATGGGACTGGTATTGTATTGTATTGTATTGTTCTTTAGATCCCTTTCAACTGCTGTGGTCATATCGGGATCCCTCTGCCACATTATACTGAAATGGGGCATTCCAGTCCTCCTTCTAACCCTTACATGTGGAGTGCCTCACAGGGTAGCAAGAAGGAGTCCCAATTTTAAAGTCTTAGGTATGACCCAACCGGGGTTTGAACTCACGATCTTCCAGTCTCGAGGCGACACTCTAACCACTAGGCCACCGAGACTGGTATGCCTAGGCTTGACTAATGCAAATATGTATTAAAAGTATTGCAACGCAGTTGGCCAAGTTAATTCATGTGTAAGCACTGATTCACGCCTATCTATACCTGACGGGGCAGTTCTGAATAAAAACTTTAGGGATGAGCCGGTCAACAAATAACACCTTTATTTCGGTGGCGCTGCTTTGACACTCCCAGCTCCTAGTGACGGTTTAGGAATAAATGTCGTTAGGCACCACGGCGGCTTTTTGCTGAATGTCCCGTTCACCGACAATAAAGACTATATTGGAGCGCACTTGCCAAAGGAACAAGTGGAAAACTTGAAGGAAGAATGGAGAAATAATAGTGCTGAAAAGAAATTTTGATTAGTCACCTGCAACGACACGCACAAAACAAAGTTGTCCAATCTTAGAGATTTCCACAATCGACAGTGGACATTGCGACTGGTAAATATTTATTTAACTTGCTTACACTCTTTTAATTTGAAACACATGAAGCTTACATTTTTATCTGTTTGTAATATATAATAATTAATACTATATGATATATATCAAATATAATATATATAATATTAAATATATAATATAATAAATAATATTTATTTATATTTTTTCGCTGTATTATAGGTAAAGTTACTCTGTGAAAATCTCATCAAACCTGACCTACTTCCTTGATATTCTCTGCAAAAAAGTTCTACATAAACGTCCTTATTCATTCATAATTTATATTGTATCAAAAGGATACAGAAAACTTCCTTGTTGGACTAAAGCATATATATATATATGTTACATTATGTTATGTTATATTATATGTACTGTCTTTAAACTCAGTTGGGAATCAGAAACATGCAGTAGCTTTAGAAAACACTGTAGAAATGTGTTTTTATATAGACGCATTGGTAAAGCTAGAGGAAAATACAAAAATAGGCCAGATATAAAAAAATATCAGTTCTAGTTGCTAAGCACAACAGAAAAGCGAAAATATTAAGAGAGAAAAGGAAATTCAGTACATGCCGATATTGTAAGAGAAGAAGATGGAAATACAACAGGAAATAAATCCATATTGTAAAAGAGAAGCAGGCAATATAGCAGGAAATAAATCCATATTATAAGAAAAAAGCAGGTGAGTTTAATATACTACTACTAATAAGATCTACATTGTAAAGTAGATAAGGAGTTTTAGTGTGAAAGTGTAAAAGCAGTAATTGCAGAAAGCCATGGCAGTAAATGGAACTAAGGCGAACTGTGAACGATAGAAAAATGAAACACCAATAATTAAGGAGAGTCGGATAACCGTAACACAATATCACGTGAATCACGTGAGGATTCTTGTCTAAGACAATGCAATACAGTGCAGTATAACATGTACAATATATAATATATACAATATATAATACATAATCTATACAATATATAATATATACTATTATATTATATATGTAGAAACTTCCGAGATGTTCTATTTTTTATGACTTACGGGATTGTAGTTTTAGCCTGTTTCATTAGAATCTCGTTTTGTAACAGCAAAGGAAGGGGCTATGGAACAACCTCGAGCACACGACTTAGTACTACAGCCGGATACATACCAGGTGGTTCACTTCCAAAAACAGTAACAGTTTGAACCTTTAAGTAGGAAAACTATGAAAAGTAAAGGAAATAAAACAATTAAATAATGAAAATAAATCACTGTACTTGGATATTTGTAGAAAGTCAATAGACTGGAGCCAATAGTCTTTTTCCGGTAAGACTTGAACCACTTTATCTTTGAAAACTTAAAGTGTACTTCCACTCATTTCAAGTTGGTGGATTTTATCGCACAGATCATGTCTGTACTGTTCAGAGAATACATTTCTCTGAACAGTACAGACATGATCTGTGCGATAAAGACAATGGCAGATTGTTTTGAATAATTTATTATCGCAGTAAGTTTTCTGGGTTAAATACTTTTGAAGTCAATATTGTCAGCTGTCATGTATGTAAAGGGTTTAATTGTTGTTTGCTTGATTAATGCCTTAACGTTGTGAGCTTTTTGTTTTTGCAACGTGCGAAGGAAGCTATTTGTTTCATTTCGAAAACTCTTAACGGCCAGCTTTCCGCAGTGACAAAAATACTACTTATGGCATACCATTGTAATGCTAATGTGATATTATTCGGAGCACCGCAATTGCCGAGGGAGACTGAGCTGACGTTGCCAAAGCAAAGATTGAGCATGGTCTCCATAAAGTTCTCCGAAGACTCAGAGACGAGGAACTCTGTCCGGAATGCTTCATTGCAATGAAATAGGGCCTACGCAGTCTGTGCGCTTCCTACGAAGCCTTCAAATCCAGCCACGTTCTGTGTTTGGATATGCTCAGTGGTTGGAGCGAAACACGAACCGCTTTGGAGGTGCATTTTGGATCCACGCAACTGTCGTTCCTTCAGTGCAAGGCAGTGTAACCCCCTCAGTGCGAACGTTGCAAACGTTGCTCGATCTCTGCGGAGCGTAAACACAAGCTCATCCACGTGGTCGCGTCGAACGTAAAGGTTGAAAAGTGACAGGGCCAACCTACGACGCGAAATTCGAAATCGCAGAGTTAAAACTGAAAACATCACATGGCTGAGGGACATAAACAAAACAGAAGGACAGGTTAAGTCCCTTTCCGGGATTGAAAGTGGCGATGAGGATACAATCTAAATCAGGAATACGTTCATTCCCGTGCACCAGTGCGACAAAACGTCATCATGGTAAAAAAGAGCTCAGGGTGCAGAAACCAGAAATACTGACGTTTGATGGAAACGCTCTGCAAGTTTATTTGTAATTTCGAAACGGCAAAAGAAGCGAAGATGAGCGACAGCTGTGAGCGATTAACGTCCCTCGTTCAGTACTGTTTGGGTGAAGCAAAGCAGAGTATCGAGGACTGTGTATTGCTGGACAACACGGGATATAAGCGGGCAGAGAGATCTTGCAGTCACTCTACGGAAGACCGCATGTGATCGCACGGTCGTACAACAATAAACTCATGCAAATGCCGCCTGTCAAGCCAAACAGCGTCAAGGGTCTTTCCGATCTCGGATGGGAAATGCGGAAGTGCGAGAGCAATCTATCGCAGATGGGATTTGTCGGAATTGGGCTGAAGTCGCAGAGACTATCGCTGAAGATTCAAGCTAAAATTTGCCGATCTCGCAAAATGGCCAGTTCTGTATACAGCACGGCTGCCCCAAGCAAGCGAATTCCAGTGCACTGAAATCGAAATTTACCACACTTTTGACGCAAAGTCAGGCTCCGTCGAACCGCAGGTTCAAGTGTGAATGCTGCAGAGGAACACGCTTAAACCTAGCGGTGTGCAATTGCATTGCATTGTTCTTTAGATACCTTGCAACTGCTATGGTCATGTCGGGATCCCCCTGCCACATTATACTAAAATGGGGCATTCCAGCCCTCCTTCTAACCCTTACATGTGGAGTGCCTCACAGGGCAGCAAGGAGGAGTCCCAATTTTAAAGTCTTGGGTATGACCCAAAAGGGGTTTGAACCCACGGGCGGACACCCTGACCACTAGGCTACCGAGGCTGGTCCGGTGTGTAAAGTCTTTTTGCAGAAAGACTGAACACAGCAATGCGACTCTGACTATGCTTCAAGTGTCTAGGACGTTATCACTTCACCAGGGCGCGCACAAATCCCGCGGCTTGCAACATCCCTGGCTGCGAAAGAAAACACCACCCCATATTGCACTCGCGTGGATTCCCACGTAATTCCTAACAACGTTTTGGTACCTTTGGCCCATCTCGTTGTCTCTACGTTCACAGGTGATTGTACAGTTTTCGTAGCTCTTTTACATCATCACGCTGACATCACTGCGCCAAAGACATTATGAACTTGAAGATGAACTATCTGTGCAGTCGCTTAAGGGCGGCCCCGCGATTACCCTGGCCATGGTATAAACAGTCAAGAAGCTCTCCACACCGAGCAACTCTGCCGCAAAGCAAGCCGACATATAAAAGCACGCTCATCTCCGAGATATAGAGAAAGCCGATCGTCAGTCCATCGGCGTTCTGATGCTCATAGGTGGGGATTCGGAGGCTCAGATACCGCTTGACGTCCGCAGTTCAGGGGTCAAAGGTGAGCTATATAGAGAACAAACAGCATTCGGCAGGGTCGTGCGCTGTCCAGCTAGCTAACAAACGTCACGATGGTGAAACGAGCGCGAATTTTCAGCGCACCGACGCCCTTCAGGAAAGCGTGGATAAATTGTGGCAAACGGGTTTCAGCGAGATGCTCAGCGGTGAAAAAACAGACCGGTCAGTGGAAGACAGGCAACAGAATAAAGTCCAATTCTATCACCGACATTACACAATTGATCTACCTTGGTGCTACAAGGATTGTACGATGCCATACAACCAACCTTTGGCGTACACTCGACTGGATCAACTGAAACGGTGATTTTAGACAGACCCAGACAAGTCGCAAGTACTAAGAGCAGATGGACGAGTTTTTTAACAATGGTCACGTTTAACAAACATAACATAACAAACGTCTAGGACTACAGCAACGATGCAGTGAGTAGCCTGTTAAGGAATTTTTACGTGGCCGATTTCCTAAAGTGGGTACCTAGCGTAAAAGGAACCATCGGGCTTCTGCAGGAAATGCAGTCTCTACTGATAAAGGTGGCTTCAGACTAACTAAATTTTTTAGCGATAAACAAGATGTGGTTGATAGCATTCCGGATTCAGAAAGAGCGGCCTTTGTAAAAGGAAAGGAATTGTGTGACGAACCGCCAAATGAGCAAGCCCTCTGCATAACGGCACCATTATGTTAAACGCGAAGATCTCGGAAGAACCCCCGACCCGGCGCAAAATACTGTCCACAGCAAGTAGCCTATTTGATCCCCTTTGGACTGGCGGCACCTGTTACCCTACAGGCAAAAGCCATCTTACAACACTTATCGTGGCAAAATTAGGCTGGAATAAAGATGTGCCCGAATCAAACCATGCAAGTGGAAAAAGTGGTCTCCCAAGCTTAAGGGAGCTAGTCATCCCAAGATGCGACAAACCTCAGAGTTTTGGCGGCGTTGCCGACGATCAGCTGTATATTTTCTGTGACGCGGCAGAAACCGGATACGGTACCTGTCCGGTTCTCAAATGTTGTGGATGACGTTACCTTTTCGTTGGTGACGGGGAAGTCGGGTCTAGCAACGATCACTTTCAATTCCTCAACTTGAACTTTGCGCGGCCATCTTAGCAAGCCGCATGTACGCACAGCCCAAGGAAGAACGCGGTACGGAGATTCAGCGAGTCGTATTCTGGACAGATTCAATGATCACATTAGGCTACATTAAGAACGAGTCACGCCGCTTCAAGGTACACGTCGCTAAGCGCCTAGCTGTGATCCATGAAAACACAAAAACACATCAGTGGCGACACGTGCCTACTTCATGCAATCCAGCCGATTTATCGTAGATGCGGACGACAAAGAAAGTCTACATGTGCGGCCCTGCGTTTTTCACAAGAAAGAAGACCAATGGTGTTCGAGAATTTATTGCCCCCGAGCTACTCGGGGATGACGCCGTACCCAAGCGTACGGAGGTACGTTCAATCGCAATCGACAACGACCCACTTCGTAAGCTGTTCCAACATTATTCAGACTGGCATAAGCTCCAGTGCGCAGTATTATTGTTATTGAGGTTCAAGACGTGTTGTGTTTCGAAGCACCTTAAACGTGATATCGACGTACGTACAACAAGAGTTAAACGTGGAGGAAATAAGCAGAGCGGCAAATGTGATTTTACGTAACGTGCAGCAGCACAGTTTAGCACAGGAAGTGGAACGAGCTCGACGAAGACAGCGGGTTATCAATAGCAGTCGACAAGCATCCTTATATCCCGTCTGGAAAGATGAGCTGCTGCGAGCTGGCGGCATGCTGCGTTCCCCCCCTTCCGGACAAGCACTCAATAACGTGGGTTATCAAAGCGAATCTGCATGCAGACAACGGCCACGCCGGCGTCAACAAGGTCCTTGCGAAAAACTGCTCATCATACTGGTTGTGCGCAGATGGGGCGCGCTCAAAAGAATTATTCGTAATTGCGCAACGTGCAGACGTCAAAACAGCCGACCATGTAGGCAAACAAATGGCCCCTGAACGAATTGCACCAGACAATCTCCCTTCACCAACGCCACTGTGAATGATTTTGTACCTTTGATGGTGAAGCAGGGGCAGACACAATACGGTGTCATCTTCACTCGTCTCACTACAAGAGCTGCACACTTGGAAGTAGCGCGTATATTCAACACTAACTCTCCTCGCGGCTTTTCAGAGATTTGTGAGCAGGCAATCGTGCTGATGGTATCTTGGAATGGATGATATGCTCCGTACGTCGGATTCTGAAGACATTAGTTGAAGAACAACTACTTGATGGAGTGCTGTTGGTCCTCCTTAAAGAAGTCGTGAAGATAACGACAGTCCGATAACGCTCATTAGCTCAGACGCCTCGAACCCAGAACCCCTACCACCTAACAAACTGCTGCTGTTGTGCACAAACTCATGTCTTTCACTGGGGACTCCTGACAAAGATGACGTGTACGCACGAAGGTGGCGGAGGCAAGTACAGTAGCTAGTGAGCGTTTTTTTGCTGGTGTAGATGAAGACGCGATTACTTACCTTCACTACAAATACACCAGAAATGGCAAAGACCCATCAAAAACTTGCGCGTGGACGACTTGGTTCTCGTAAGTGGTGAGAACGTACCTCGAGCTCAGTGGCCAATCGGACGCGTGGTTTCAAAAATTTAACTGTCAAAAACGACCTTATTGTTACGTAAAACTTTTGTAAAAAAATGGACTCCGGCCGCGCAGGGCCAGGGTCCATAAGTGCAAAGGTGGTATTTTTGATAATTCTGTCATGATTTGATTACAGTTTTTATCAAACCTTTATGTACCAGTCAAACAGTTACGTAAAATTTGCTCATTGCTGTAAAACTATTGTGAATTTTTACAAATTATGTAACTCAATGTAATAAGCTAGGTTGAAGGTTATTTATTACTTAAAGTGTATTGCCTGTTGTGTGTGTTTTGACGGTTTCCACTTCGACGTTAGGAGCCGGCCTCCGTAAAGAGTGACATGGAAGGCTTGATCTAAACTCATATAAGATATGGTGTGAAAATAGTGATATTTTCATGATGGCAGAGTGCTCTATTTTTTTAAGATTTGCAGGATTGTATTTTTATCGATTTATTCGTTGTTCAGATTGCAGATTTCTTTGAACGTTTCAAATACATGTTGTTGGATTGGAATGTGGGTAAAACAGGTGCATTTTATCTCATCTAAAAGATCATTTCAAATCCTATTGAAGCCTGGCTAAAGCTTTAGATGTGAGCTCCTGTCCTCTGATAAAAGTACCTTTGAGTTTTTTAACTGTAATTTATGTTGTTCAAACAAGAAAACTTAAGCAGTTTTAAACTTCCCTTCATCAGATATCACTCCTCTTCCACTGCAACTTTGATCATACAAGGACTAAGTTTGTCTGTGACGCGGCAGATTATTCGAGCGGTCATTAGTTTTAAAAAAAGTTACGTTTATGGCAGCCCCGTCCCGATGAGGCCAGTAACAGTTGGTAATTTAATTGGGTAAAAGGTCTGACCAATTAAATCCCGATCTGGGTGGATAGCCTGGCATGTCAAACACACGGGCCAGCTGTGACAGCATCAGACCGCTTTCCCGCACCCATTATAATCTGGTCTTGTAAAAGCAAAGGGAAGATCTATGGAACCGAGTTTGTGCTAGAGCTGAATAAATACCACGTGGTTCACTTCCAGAAAACAGAATAAGTCTGAACCGTGGAATAGGCATGAAAACCGTAAAAGTAAAGGTAATAAAATAATTAAGCAATGAAAATCAATCACTGTACTGTTAGGATATTTTCAGAAACTTGCTACAGAGGAGCTTAACAGTTTTTTCAGTAAGACTTTTTTGCTTTGTAAATTTAAAGTGTGTTTTCATCTGTTTCAAGTCGGTTGATCCTACTCCACAGATCATGTCTGTACTGTCCAGCCAATACATTTCGAATGGCAGATTGTGTTTTGAATTCTCTATGATCGCAATAAGTTTACTGAAGCTGAATACTTGTGAAATCAATATTGTGAATTGTCACCGGTGTAAAGGGTTTAATGTTTTGCTTCAGTTACTGTGGCCTGATCGATGCCTAATCGATGCCTAGCCGATGCCTGATTGTTGCCTGATCATTGTGATGCACTGGACGAGTGCTTTGACATAAAAGATTTTTTGTTTTTGCAATACATGAACCAAGCTACTGGTTTCATTTCGAAAACTGCCACCCGACAGCTTTCTAGAATATAGGTTTAACAATGTATGATATGTATAATATATAATATTTACAATATATAATATATTATATATACAATATATTATATATATAATATATAATATATGCAATATATAATATGTACAATATACAATATACAATATATAATATGTACAATATACAATATATATAATGTATACAATATATAATATATGTAATACATGATAAAATAAAGAGATCAAGGTTAATGGGATTTAGTCAGCGAGCTTAATATACAGTTTGAAATGAAAGTACTAGGGTTTTAAAAGACAGTAGTTCTGATAATCCTATTCCTTCAGTATAGACTAGAATCAGTTAAATGAAGAATTAAATATATATATATATATATAATTAAAAATTGTATATATATAAAATTAAATATATATTGTGCACTCATATCTGTTTGTTTTTTTTTTTGTTTCTATGTTTGATGTTTGACGTCCTGTTTGTATCTAGTTAGTTAGTTACTGGTCCGTTACAAAAGATCTTAGCATGACACGCCTTCACTAAATTAATCCTGCTCGTTGACTGAGGTATAAGGTAATAATGGAACATACTGAAAATGTGGGGTGGCTGTCTGCCATATTTGTTAATATTAGAAAAGCGCTTTCAACGTGACATCCTATTTTATTTAATGGTTGCCAGTTTGTGTACAAAGGAAAGAATTGTATTTTTGCAGTGAAATAAGCACAGCCACATTCCATTATCAAAAACTTAGTACTATGCACTGCTGAAAATATGTACTTGATATTGCCATAACAATGTAACCTAGGAATGAAAATCATCGCAGAGGAGTGCAAAAATATCTAATTTGAAAGAATATATTTGCACTCATGAAATAAAATAAAAAAGACATCCAGTTGGACCGATCCAAAACCTCACCCTTTTTGTTGTTTATCTTTTTATCTCAGCAACTATTTTCAGAGGTGCATACTGGGATGATATGTTTTAGCCAATAGTCGCCATTATTTGCCCCCATATCCCGAACTTCATTGTGCCCACCACTATTTGCCATTATTTCCTCCCGTATCTCATTGTGCGTAATCCACTTTGTGCCATGATTTCCCACATATCTCACTGTGCATACGCCACTATTTCCCATTATTTCCTCCATTGTCTCACTGTGCATAGGCCACTGTTTCCCATTATTTCTCCCCGAATCTCACGGCGGGTACGCCACTAGTTGCGATTACATCTCTCTATATCTCACTGGTCGTACGCTACTGTTTGAGCCACTGTTTGATATTATTTCTCCCCGAATCTCGCTGTGCATAAGACACTGTTTGCCATTATTTCTCCCCGAATCTCACTGTGCATAAGGGACTGTTTGACAATATTTCTCCATGAATCTCACTGTGCACTGTTTGCCATCATTTTCCCCATTGTGCGATTTCCTGGCAATGCAGCACTTCATGTCCTGTGGGCTGATTACTAGCTCAAGATAATCAATAACTGCTAAACATGTTTGTGGGATTCGATGGAATCAATCGCTTTTGTTACCGGAAATCAATCGGTTGTTCTTTTATGTGTATTTTTTGTACTTTATAAGTTATCCCAGTGTCCCACTGTAGTCAGTTTCCTGTGCATGACGTTGCGCTATTGTATTACAGTGTCCTGCTGGGTCCTTTTGCATTTCGGTGTCCCACTGTAGCCCAGTGTTCTATTGCATCCGAGTACCCCGTATTCCCACTGTACCCCAGTGTTCTATTGCATCCGAGTTTCCTGCTGTAATCCAGTACCTTTCTGTAACCCGTTGTCCCATTGTACCCCAGTGCCCTATTGCACCCGAGTGTCCCACTGTACTCCAGTACCCCTCTGTACCCCGTTGTCCCATTGTACCCCAGTGTCCTATTGCACCGAGTGTCCTACTGTACTCCAGTACCCCTCTGTACCCCGTTGTCCGATTGTACCCCAGTGTCCTACTTTATCTTAGTGTTTCCAAGCAAGTGCTCCGGTGTTCCTCCGTCTTTGTCAGTTATCAAAACAAAAATAACACACTACACACTAGAAAATGCACTCATTCAGTGAATGATTGTATGGAAATCAATGTAAAATCAAGGAATTTTCAGCTGTAAGTGTTGCGAAATACTGACACTCAACAGGTCGAGAGTGTCAGCATCACAGCCCAAATGAGAAAGCGAAACTTATAAAAAAAACAAAGAAAGCAAAAGTAAAAGGAATACAACTGATAAAACGAAATGAGCGCAATGTTATTTTGGTTTTAACACGGATATTTAGAAACGTCAACAACAGGCATTAAAATTAACATTTTAACTGCCAGGTGAATAGTGGCTTATAAGCAGACTATAAATGCACAGACAAACTATAAGGGATATTTATCTTAATGCATATTGTTACTGCAGTATCTTTTGGAGAAATTATAAGCAAAGCCTAATCATTTGTGTGCTACAACACAGTGTAAAACAATTATAAAGGATTTTTCTTGAAATCGTTACATATTTTTTAGGAAATACTATTAAGAGGCATAGTAAGTGTATCTTTCAATAAGTATGAGTAAAAACAAGTATGACGTTTGTAAGTATAAAATAAGAATAACGTTCAATAAGTATAGCCTTCAATTTTTCAATGTCTGATTGAGCAAGTACCTAACATTGACTGATATTAATTTAAAATAGCTGCCGTTTTAATCCTTGTATTTCAGATGTTTACAATTGAATCAAGTATATATGCAGGAGAAAAGATATATATCAAGGGTAATATTTTAAGCCTAGACAGGCAATAATATGTGTTACTTCGCTTGTCCGAAATATGCTAAGAAAGTGGGATAGTTTTGCGGCCAGACGCGCTGACTCCCAATTTTGTAACAAGAAGTTAATGGCCATTCAGTTCTCCGTTTTACCACAAAATAGGGAGGGGAGTTATTTTTAAATTACACTCCACGTTCGGTTTGAAAAGGGGGTATTATTTCAGAATTAGCACTCCGCATTTAGGAGTCGCTTTAAAGACTCATGGACACGTACGGTATGTTAGTGCCACAATCTCCGAGATTTCAATATGGGCTATCAACCCATTATCAGCAAAGCGTAATAATTTTTCAATAGTATGTGTTTCAAGTGAAACCGATAAAAGAGTTCTGCCGCAAGAAGATAAACAATATCACCTTGCCACATTCGGAGAGGTGAACTTGGATAGAGAGTAAAATATGTTATTACTCTACACCTCTTTGTACACCTGTTAGAACAAGTACCTCTTTGTACACTTGTTAGAACAAGTACCTCCTTGTACACTTTTAGAACAAGTACCTCTTTCTACACTTGTTAGAACAAGTACCTCTTTGTACACTTGTCAGAACAAGTACCTTTTTGTACACTTGTTAGAACAAGTACCTTTTTATACAATTGTTAGAACATGTAGCTCTCTGTACACTTGTTAGAAATTAGCAAAAGTACTGCCAGAAATTTAGTATCTATTTTCTATTTATGAAGATCATCTGTCTGTCATTTCCAATTAATGTCGCAGTGGTTGGATGTCAGAATCTTTTATTATGCAAAGTATGCAAAATAGTCACACTTCACGTTTTGATTCGCTGACATGGACGAAATTAGGCAGAAGCACTGGAGTGAAATGCAGGGTTTAAATTTTATGGACATATAGGTAAAATTGTTTTGATCGACAGAGAAAAATTACTTTTAGCCTTCAGCAAAAAAGGCTAAGGGATATGGTTATCGTTATATCTGTCTGTTCAACAACAATCTCCTACCCTTCTTTATCCGTGCAGTGGAAAAAACTATATTGCAGCTGTGCCTTCGGCAAGTTTTAATCTTGATTGACAAAAAATTTTCGAAATGGCAGCATATTTGAAAATAGGTGAAAATGTATATTGATTCCCGTATGGGGTACTTTGCCCGCGGGCTCTTTGTCATAAGTTTTCGTCCTACAGTTTTGTAACTTCACACAATGAAATAGCATTTATTTCAATTTATTTCAGTTGCTTCCTCAACAGGCTTCATTGAGATCGACCATAAATTGTTAAAATGGATGCACTTTGAATTTAGGTAAAAATCATGTACTTTAGTGACTGACGTAAGGAAAACTTTGTCTCTTTCAGTACATTTTCACCTACACTTTGGTAACTTAACACGATGAAAGAATATATTATTCAGTTGGGTCTCCTTTAAGCTTCATCAGGATTGAAGAAGAATGATTGAAATAACAGTACTTTGAGTATACACTACAGTTCGTTTCGCGCACGCACCTCTTGCTGGGGGCTTGGCATCTCTGATGTCCATGTTTTACAGTCACAACACTCTTTGGGTTAGTCTGTTACTTGTGCATTAAAGAAACTAACGCTTCATGAAACTATGAAATAAATAGAGACAGCTTTATAGTGTTCCAAACTTTTTTGCCCATTGAATAAGTTTTTGTGTTAGTCTGTGTTACTTGTTCGTTGAAGAAACTAACGCTCCATGAAACTGTGAAAAAAACGGAGACAGCTTTATAGTGTTCCAAACTTATTTGCCAATTGAACAAGTTGTTGTGTTAGTCTGTGTTACTTGTGCGTTGAAAATGGAGACAGCTTTATAGTGTTCCAAGCTTTTTGCCAATTGAATAAGTTTTTGTGTTAGTCTGTGTTACTGGCAATGTTGAAGAAGCAATGACGTGCAATGAGGCTGTGTAAAAATGGAAGCCAGCCTTGCTGTGCTACTAATTTTTATGACTCGCTGTGTTAATCGTTGTGTTACTAGTTTTATTATTCGCTGTGTTAGTCACTGTACTACTTGTTACATGACTCGCTGTGTTAATCGTTGTGTAAATAGTTGTATTACGCAGTGTTAATCGCTGCGTTACTAGTTGTACGGCGCGCTGTGTTAATCGCTATGTTGCTAGCTGTGTTTCGCTGTGTTATTCGCTGTGTTACTAGTTGTAAGACTCTTTGTATTACGCTGTGTTACTAGTTGTACGACTCGTTGTGTTAATTGCTCTGTTACTAGTTTTATTACGCTGTGTTAATCGCTCTGTTACTCGATTTGTTAGTTGAGTTGTACAAATCGTTGTGTTACTTGCATTGTTACTGGCTGTATGCTTCGTTATGTTACTCGCTGCGTTACTGGTTGTACGACTCCGTGTTACTTGTTGTGTTACTAGTTGTAGGATTCACTGTGGTATTTTCTGTGTTACTGGTTGCATCACTGTGTTATATGTTTTATCACGGTGTATTGGTTGCATCAGTGTTCCTGGTTGTATCACTGTGTTATAGGTTGTACCATGATGTTACTGGGTGGATCACTGTGTTGCTGGTTACATCGCTGTGTTGTTGATTGTATCACGGTGTTTCTGGTTGAATCATGGTGTTACTGGTTGTATCACGGTGTTACTGGCTGCATCGTATTCCTAGTTGCATCACTGTGTTATAGCTTATATCATGTTGTTACTGGATGTATCACTGTGTTACTGGTCGTATCGCGGCGTTGCTGGTTGAATCACGGTGTTGCTAGTTGTATCACGGTGTCATTGGTTGCATCACGGTGTTACTGGTTGTATCACGATGTTATTGATGGCATCACTATTACTGATTGTATCACACTGTTACTGATTGTACCATGATGGTGCTGGTTGTATCACGGTGTTCCTGGTTGTTTCACTGTGTTATAGGTCGGATCATTATGTTACTGGCTGTATCACTGTGTTGCATGTTGTATCGCGGTGTTACTGGTTGCATCGTGATGTTATAGGTTGTATTATGATGTTACTGGGTGTATCACGGGGTTACTCGTTTTGTTGAAGAAGCCGTAACGGGCCATGAAGCTGTGTAACAACGGGAGTAAACCCTGCTGCAGCAGTGGCCAGTACTATAGCGACGTCTTCGAGCACTGTGTGGGATGTCGTGAGGAGTGCCCCAGAGAGAAACAGCACACACACGAGTGTCAGCTTCACTGCTCAGGTCTGAATTCATCAATGCTTAAAAAAACAAGGCATATTAATCATTCCGTGCTTTGGTCATTACTGGATGTCCTTATCCTTATTAATTGAATCTGATTAAAAAGCAGTACAGGGGTGCCTGATTTATTACCAAGGATGGGTTTCTTATCCAATAGACATCTTTTCACCTGGACCTGTTATCAGAAGACAAACCGCGCCAAGCGTAATATTCAATAATGTTTAGGTACTTACCATCGATGTACTTCGATTTTACGTTTATTATGAGGTGTTTAAGACACAAAAGATTTAGAAATGTTTATTGATTACTACATATATGTATACAAATATATAGAAATGATCTTTGTGCATTTGAAAAACTTGCTTTTCTTTCAGTGACGTCATTCCAGGCAGCAGCAGAGACGACGGAGATGCAACAAACTCACGCATTCAGCCCTTCGTATCCTTACACGTCCACCTATTTCCTCATCCCAATCTCTCTAATCGCAATCCTTCTCACAATTCTCACTTTTCTTTGCTCCTGTGTATTTTGCATGTATTGGCGATGCAAGAATCTTACCAAAAACAATGACCAGCAAATGGATACTGAACTTGAGTCGTTCCAGGCAAGCATACAACGAGACTCCCTCATGTCTCACGATCATTTCTCAAAAACAACAGAATGTGCGACTGATCAGAGGACCTTTGAATACGTTGCTCCAAGTATGCCAAAACACCCAAGCATGTCAACACACCCAAGCACGCCAATACATCCAAGCACGCTAACACATCTAAGCACGCCAAAACATCCAAGTACGCCGACACATCCAAACACAACAGTACACCCCAGTACCACAGCACAAAACCGCAGGTCGATATACACAGACACATCAACATATCCTCCCATGACAGCAGATGTAGCAACACAGACCTACATTTCAACACACCGAGTTACAGCAACACAGTCACATATTGCAATACAAGCAGGCATTCCCACACAATCGGACATGCCAACACAACGAGACACACCAACACAACCATGCATGCCAGTGCAGCCAGACACACAACCAGAAATACATATTCCAACACATCCAAGTACGCCAACAAGCCCAAGCATAACCACACAGCCCCACATGTCAACTCACCCAGACAATCCAACACATAGCAAGACAGCAGAACCACAGGCCAGGGGTGACTTACAACTGCCAGTGGAGAACGCACCGGACATCGAGCAAAGTCGAGTCACCATTGATGGTGGCGACAAAAACAACACAAGAGTTTCTGTACCACTAGCACCAGACCCAGAAGGTATGAAAATATTACAAATATACAGTTTTGAGCGCGCATGGTCCACACAGGAGTTGTTCAGGATCTGTGGATAAATTAAAAAACATAAACACATCCCGCAAAAATTATAAAAAGCTCGATTTGTTTCGAAATCGCTATATATATAAATATATATATATATATATATATATATATATATATATATATATATATATATATATATATATATATATATATATATATATATATATTACAAAGTGATTTGGATGTTTTTCCTCAGTTGATTCAAGTACATGTTATCCACATAAACTGATATGTTTGATTGTTTGTTTGGTATTTAAAATGCAATTCAACATAAACTGGTGTTCCGTTTTCTGCCTGTACTCCGTAGACGGAACATTACATGGCTTGTACACGCAAATTAAAACATATCCTCATCATATTCCCATTTCTGATAAATCACAGTTATGCATTGATATTCAAAAAACCAACTTACAAATTAATTTCAAAAATTGTTTCTAGCAGTTTTAAATATCCAATTTCAGCAAGTGAAGACATGGAGAAGTTGAGAAAATTTCTTCCATTTGTGGAGATTAGAAATATTGATGCCTTGTCTGGTAAGAGAGAGTTTGATTTTAAGTACTTCTTAAAAGTAATTGCCAAAAGATTCAGTGGTCATTAATTTTAGAACCCGTCATAGATGATCTAGCCCACTGCGTTCGCTTAGCTAAGGCAACTGAAGCAAATTTGAATCCAAGGCTTACGACCTTGGGATTACCAGACTAACGCTAAATGTCAACTTTTTAAAAGCCTTGAGTAAATGCTATTATGCGATTAGCCAAGTCTCAATAAATGTTTAATGTTGTGTGACAAGGCATATATTGACTCATTTCGAGTCAACATGAAGATATTATTGATCAGCTACAAAATGTTGACCGAAAATAAAAATTAAATATTACCAGTTGCAAAAATGTTAAATCTAAAGGTCAACATTTTTTCTGTTGGGCAATGATAATTTGTACTGACTTGAAATGAGCCAATACCTGCTAAATACATTAAGAAAATTATTCTGATATCAACAGAATAGGCTTAGTGAGGTGTTTAGATTTCCCAAGCTCCATTCCATGACCTGCATGCAATACAAAAACAAGTTTTAGCGAGACAATGATATCAAACGCAGCTGCTACATTTACCCCTGTACTACATTTAGAAAACACTTAATACAGCTTTAGTACAGATTTATAAGGCTAACCACAGATTTAGTATAAAGTGAGTACATATTGTTTTCAAGCGACAATTTAAAAAAAATTGACTTAAGTTTTATGCATTATTATATGAAACACTTGTGTGTTCTAATGACAAACCAATTACGGGTGAGGGATTCTGTAAATAATAAGACTAAAAATAAGTTTGTTAATTTGTTTGTTTGGTGTTTAGTAAGTACATTACGCCTTTGTATTGGCTAAGGATTAAACATTTCGGAAGCAAACAAACAGAACGTTTTAAAGAAGTCCTGCGACACAGTCCTAAATGTATCATTGCTATAAAGCTTAGTTCCCAATTTTTGTTCACGTATTTAAAACTTGTTTATTTTTTAAACATTATTGCTTATTTTTGATCAGGGTAATTAATATATCGCAGGAGAAAATTATTCTATTTTCCTTCAATTGAAAATACTTTAATTTTTGCTTAACCTCAGACGAAACCAGTTTAAAACTGCGTGTTGGAGAACCACACACTGATGAGGGACAGGATAGTACTACTGCCAAGCATGTATCGCTGTGCGCTAATCAACAAAGTCACCCAAATGCCAAACATGTACCACTACGCGATACTCAAGAAAGTCGTTCAACCGCCAAACATGTATCACTGCGCGATTCTCAAGAAGGGAGTAAAAAAGCCAAACATGTATCAATGCGCGATACGCAAGCAGATAGCTCGGTTGCCAAACAACTACCACAGCCCGATTATCAAGGAATTCTTGGTAAAAAATCAGCCAATGAGAGCACACATAAGAAAGTTGCGTTACCAGTGAAACAGGACAATTCTATTCAAAGGCAACATCTGCAAATTAATGCGGAATATGGCAAAGATGCGAAAACTCGTGCTATATCTCAAAGTTATGTAACAAGTGAAGAGCATTTTGTGTCCGAATCTTTAACGGTCCCCGTGCAAGAATCTATGACACATCCGGCTAGATTTATTGCTGATTTTCAGCTTCCATATTTAGACGACGAAACAGCTAAGAAACTCCGTGAGCAAAGACTAAACCACCCTGATGCACCAATTTATGCAAAAATAACAACGTAAGTTAACGCGTTCAGCTATTTGCAAGATACCTTTGTTTCTTAAATTTTCTTGCACAAAAAACTTGGACGTTTTTCTTTAATCCTAATTCTTTAGAATAACTTCACCTTTATACCTTTTTTGATTACGTTTTATATAAGGAATGGGAATGCTGCGATACGTTGAAGTAGTGATCGATTCCTCGGTTTTGACTTCGCATGTAAAGTTGAGAACATTTGCAAGATCCCAGTGAGTGGGTAAAATATAAAGAAAAAATAAGGAAAATGTGTTAAAAAGTTGTCTTTCTCTGACTTAACAGATCTATAATGGGTTAAACCTTTATTGGGGTGTAGGAAAATTTATTGATGACAATATTAAAATAGTTTCCTAACCCAGAACGAGCACTGCATTTATTCATGAAATGATCTGGATATTTTTTTCATTGACTCCCATGTATTTTATCCCCCAAAACTGGAGTCTTGTCATTTACCTTGAAGCCCGCAGACGAAACTGTGAATTTGTTTATAATAAAAATGGAAGATTGAGCACTACATACTACTTACATGCTGTATGCTACATACTACATACTACATACACACTACATACTGCATACATACTACATACACGCTACATACTACATACATACTAGATATTGCATACATACTACAACATACTACATAATACTGCATACTACATACATACTACATACATACGACATACATACGACATACATACTAGATATTGCATGCATACTACATACACAATACATACTAAATACATAATACATACATCCTACATACTACATACATACCACATACTGCATACTACATACATATTGCATACATACATATTGCATGCTATATACTACATACATACTACACACTGCATGATACATACACACTAAATACATACTACATGCCACATACTACATACATACTAACTACTGCATACATACTACACACTGCATACTGCATACTGGCATAGAGCTAGGTATATGCAATTCAGTTTATGCCCTGTTGTCTGTAATAAAATGATGCTATTTATATTTTCAGGCTAGAGTTCGTGAAGGGATTTCGATCTGACGGGAATTCGATTCATGTTCTTATAGATTTTCACACAACAGACCGTCACTGGGCATTGGCCGAGCTGGTGCACGCCACCGGAGCTGATGCCACGAAATTCCACATGAGAGACTACAGAATATAACATAATATTATCTAATATAAGATAATATGATAACAAAAGTAAAAGCGCTATCTAAAGCAAGACTTTTGACTCCATCAATATTTGAGAGCTTCAAAGTGATACCCTGATCAAGAACTTCTCACAGCAGAATTTGGAGCAGGGGGCACTGATCCGAAAACCCTCCCGCAGCCTGCAGCATTAGCAGAACGAGTCTGGTAGGCGAGTGGAAACAGTGTGCAAGGCTGAAGGAAGGGTTTTCGGATCAATCCAAACGCGAATACGGGTTTATTACTATTTTTTGTTATTTTTGGTACATATGTATTCTCTCATATATTAGACTTTTTGCTCTCCTTTGCGGGGCTTTCTGAAGCGTAGTTACGTTGCCATGGCGATATCAAACAGATGTGCGTGGTGTGAGGTTTTCAACACCGGAAGAACGAAGTTTGTGGGCAAGCGTATCATTTGCACTGTATGTATGTATGTATGTATTGTTCTTTAGATCCCTTTTAACTGCTATGGTCATATCGGGATCCCCCTGCCACATTATACTGAAATGGGGCATTCCAGCCCTCCTTCTAACCCTTCATTGTGGAGTGCCTCACAGGGTAGCAAGGAGGAGTCCCAATTTTAAAGTCTTAGGTATGACCCTACCGGGGTTTGAACCCACGATCTTCCAATCTCGAGGCGGACACTCTAACCACTAGGCCATCGAGGCTGATTCATTTGCACTGTAAAATGCTATTCGTTTCCTTATTGCAAGCGCCGGGAATCCTAAAATAAACGCATTTTATGACCAGTTCGACATGGGATAAAACAAACAGAAGCCTCGAGTGTGCTCGAAGATTTTGATTTAAAGTGGCGTTTAGTTTCAATAATTGGAGTGAGAAATAGTTCGCACAACGAAGAAAGCGAAAGCCATCGAAAGCAAGGAGAATTCATTGCAAGTTCCTGATGCCATAATGTCCTCCCTAGTGAGAGTGTGATTTTACTTGGTACAACGCACTCGTGCAAGAGCTTCAGACAAAACTTGAGTGAGAACCAGTTCGCGGAACTTGCGTTGTTAGAAAACAGCTGATCTCTTATGAGATCTATTTGTTATGTATAAAAACAGAGCGGATGGACATTTTAAACAATAGTTCCTCACTTTTATGAGTAGTATTTTCGCGAAATCCCCAGTGTGTCTGCTTAGTAAAAAGGTATTATGCACCGTACCACCGGAGAGGCTGGTTGTTGGAACACGTTTTAAAAAATAGTTCCTAACTTTTATGAATACCATTTTCGCGGAATCCGTAGTGGGTTTGCGGAGTAAAAAGGTGTTGACCGAATCGCCATGGAGGCTGGCTGTTAGAGAACAAGGACGCGACTAATGAAAATCGTCATATGTAGTACGATCCGATTAAGTCTACCGAACTTACTGCGGATATTCGACGTCTGTTCAACGTCGGAAGACGTTGGGTCGATTTTAATAAACAAACAAAACCCGAGGTTGATCTGAAGCCGGTTGGGACGTCTGTTCAACGAACGTTGATGCAACGTCGCATGGTTTACATATTTTGCACATGTGAATATACATTTATTTTTTCCTTTGACTTTAAATTTTGAAATTGCTAGCCCCTGCCTCTCAAAGTGCTAGTTTGCTGTTTAGTAAAGATGAGGCAAACCAATTCTTTTATTTCGCAAAAGCTTTTAATTTGCTTATCTCCACTTTTAGATGGGTTCCCTTCCGGGTTAAATCTTTCAGCAGAATAAAAACAAACTTTTTTGTAGCAGTCAGACCTAGCTGTTACCGCTACCCATCCATCGACCGATCGAAAGAGGGAATCCTCTGGTATTTCGTCATTGATTGATAATAGGCATTCCCTTTAAGCATGTGATTGAAAATACGCCATTCTTTGTGCTCCACGAAAATTACACAGGGGAACTAGTGAAAAGGTGCGAATTTGCTTGTAGTTTATTTAACTAACAAAGGACTACGTTATCATTCGCTTGAAGTTGGATGAATTTGGTTCGACTTAAAGCAAAATCTAGCACTTGTAACTCCTGTCTGGCAGAAGTTGAGTTTACATGTAGAGGTGACATGTCGATCGTCCCGAGAAGTGTGCCTCTTTTCTCCACCTGAAGCTTCAAGATTGAGCAATAACACTCACTGGTTCTAGTACACATCTTCAGTAGTTGATTTGAGTCTTTACAGTCCGCATTGCTTGCATAGTCTCTAAGTGTTCCACGGCTGACCATGCCATAGCAGGAATGGCCGGTTTTGCTTAAGCTTGCACTCCAAAAATTGACATTTTCTATCTTGTACGTGCAAGCTCTGCATGATGGGATTTTGTCCGGGCGGAAAAGTCCGTTTTGAGACGTTTTTATGGCTTGTGGCACTATTGGGACCACATTCCCGTTTCTGGTCTCAAAACAGACATAGTCCCAACATGGGTATCTTTAGGGTCCCTAGAAACGGTCCCCATGCACGCAGGATACCCTCCCACGTAGTTGCAAGCTGGTTTGCTGCCGGCGGACTTGTAGGAACTCCGTCAAATGCCATCGTATGGGGTCATGGGTTCATGGAACTTATGGGAACATAGGACTCTGGGACTCATGGGAACATGGGACCATGGGACTCATGGGAACATGGGTCCATATGGGAACATGGGACCTATGGGAACATGGGTCCAAATGGGAACATGGGACCTGTGGAAACATGGTTCCATAGGGGAACATGGGACTATGGGACCATTAGGAACATGGGAACATATGGGAACAGATCCAAAAATCCGAATTTTTCGCCCAGAATCTTGATTGCCAACGTTTTGACATTTTTAGATGCTTTAATCACACTTAAGCCACTGCATAATATCTGGAATGATAGCTTAAGTGTTTAAATGTAACTGTTGCCTTGCGATAACAGTTGCAGTTACTTATGGTCTCTTCTTTCTGCTTCCTTTTCAGACACGACAGAGGCCACCCTATGGTCAAATCGAAAGGAATTGCCGTGTTCATACCCACCTACCTTATTCTGGCACTCTGTGTTGAGATGAATACCTGCTCCGAGTGTGAACAATTATCCCACAGATAGTGACGTCAATTTATAAGAACAGGGCCAAGAACGATTATAGGAGGAGCAGACGCAGAGCCCCACCCTATTCATTGCACCGGGTTTCGGTACCAGCAGAATGGATAAGGCAAGCTCTGTCATTCTAAATTAGGTGTCGACGCCCATCCGACAGGATGCGGGAGCATAGTAAGACACAGCGGGGATCAAAAGAATGCGCGGGAAAGAAAAGCGATCCAAAGCCTATTCAGAGACAGTGGCGGAATTGGATATACTATCAAGTGACGAGCGCGTAGCCTTACGTAAGGCATGGTAAGCCGACCGTCCAGATTCTGAAAAAGAAGGTTCTGGCTCAGAGAAAAAGCAATGACCCGCGGAAGAACAAGCACCTGTCGTGCACACGGCCTCGGGGTCTGCCCCAGGTGAACTCGGCATCCGAGTGCCCGAGGAACTGTTCCCCTTATTGGGTACCTCAATTTGGCCCCTACCACGAGTGACTCTTTGAACTTGTCTACTATACTGTCCTCACAGGCACAACTCCAACGCTAGATCCAGGTATTGCAAAACTCAGTGAAGGAACATGAGGCAAAACTGACCCCCAACAGAAGGATTACGCCATCGGCCAGTCCCTCCCCCCCCCCGCACCGGAAACTCAGTCTCCAGCGTCTGACTCCCGTTAACTCCCTGTCTTGGAACCAGGATTAGACCGTGAGATAGAGTCTACAAGTGAAGAGGAGTCCTCGGGCATTCCACCGTCGGGACAGGTGTCCAACTTAGTGGAGGAAGAAGACAATGACTCCTACAGGTCAATACCTCTCCTCAGATCGGACAAGAGACCAAGGACTCCTCAGCATCGGCACACTTCCGGCAATCCCTGCGGGAGATGTACTATATACGCTCCCCAGGTCGTGGCCAACGCCTATGGCAAGACCCAGCAGTAGGTCGACGCCCAATTAGGACCTCCTCATCCCGCTGATCTCTCATCACCCAGGGAAGAGGGAAGCCTCTCCGCGACGTCATCGGCCATAACTCCAGAAGACGTCCCGTTTAGAGACGCCATACAGGAGAGAGCTCGCCTCGCTAACGTTACCTGTGGCGCTATTTGCCTGGAAAGGGATGACCCCCCCTTCGGAAGACATTTCAGACGTTGCTATCCCTCATGACTTTTTTGTTGCCCTAGCCACGAGTGAGGGCATCACAAACGCGGTGACTGTGTGATCGAATGATTCAAGAAAATGGACGCCAGTGAGGATCGCACGTTATCACGGTTTCACGCCTCGAAGCACTGCTCCGTCCGCCTAGGACCCTATCGCACAGCTGACGATCAGATTCCGGTGGACATTATAACAGCCAGCCAAACGGACGGTGTGGATGCGAATATTACGCGCAGACTCAGACGTTCCAGCAGCAGAGAAGGACGCCAAGATCATCGAGTCCTCTGCCCGTCAGACACTAAACATCATGTCATTCCATACTCTTAAGCCTCTGAGGGCAAGATGGGAGGATTTACGTCTTAGTGAACCGGTGTCCTCCAAACTTCTGGAATGCCTCTCCCTCGCCACCCGTGATGTTGTGAAACTCTCAAGCTTTTGGATGACGTCCATGCTATGCTTAAGACGAGACACTTTTCTCCAGCACTGCTGATCCAGTGTCAAGGGACTACGAGACCTTCGCCACACCTCTATTCTGGATGAGAAAGAACTGTTTCCCCCGGCAGAGATCGAGAGGGTGAACCAGAAAAGTCGGTCGTTACACCAAGACTTTGTGTTGACGTCGAGAATGTCACGTGCCTCCTTCTGCCAACCAGCAAAGCGCAAGAAGCGACGACACACCTCAGCGGAACATTCTCGACCCGGTTCTCAAGTGCAGTCACCACCGCCCAAGAGGTCCAAGCGAACGGGGGACGCCAAACTGGAGGGGCAACACACACAGCAGCACAGGTAGCAGCCGACCAAAGTACCGCCCAGAGACGAGGGACATTGTTTCTAGCTTAAACGATCTAAACAATCTACTTACCTGCAACGCATCCATGCCCGTAGGCGGGAGGCTAGACAGATTTGGGCTAGCTTGGGAAAAATTAAGGGCGCCCGAAGAATAGTCCGTTGGCTCAAGAACGGCTATCCACTCCCTTTCAAGAGGGGCCCAAGGGGACACAAACCAGCCATTCCTTTCACCCACCCCCAGGGCCTCTAGCAACTTAGCCAACGTCTTTCAGCAAGGTTCAGAAAAAGACATAGCCCTACAGGAAATGATAAAAGACCTCCAAGCAAAACGGGCCATAGAGGAAATGCCGGAAAACCAGGTGGGTCTTTTCAGCAGGGTCTTTATGGTACCCAAAAAATCAGGGGGTTGGAGGGTAGTCCCTCAACCAGTTCCTACAGGTGATCTCCTTCCAAATGGACACGGCGCAGGTTATAAAAGAAACACTCAAAATGGGGATGTGAAGCACATCAATAGATCTATCCGATGCTTATCTTCACGTTCCCCTACACCATTCAGCTGGGAAGTACCTATGTTTAAAAAATACGATAAGAACGCTTTTTGTTTCTGGTACTTCCCTTCGGCTTCTGACCAGCTCCTGACGTCTTCTCAATGGTCGTGCGAGTCCTGAAAGCATGGGCACAACTTCAAGTTATGCCAGTATTCCAGTACCTAGACAACACGACGAGAGGCACATACACGACGAGAGGCGGCCTATCGACAGACAATCCAGCTGGTAAAAAAGGTCAAACAGCTGGTCAAAAAGACCAAAAGGTAAGGGTACAGGTCATGGAATCACTGTTGAGTCTATAAGTGGCGACCGAGAAGACGGCCACACTGACAGTTTCCCCTCCTCTGGTTGTGCAATCCGAATACCATGAACGAAGGGGTCTCCTTCCATGTACCCTGGAAATATAGCTCCAAACGAACGTGTTCAGGGAGGGATGGGGGATTCATTGTCAGGGTCGAATGTGGAAAGGGAAATGGTCAACCGCCTTTTACATGTACCATATCAACCGGCTGGAACTCTTGAGTGGTCTGGATAGCTATAAACAAGTTATCAAACCAGCTCACGGGCAAAGTGTCAGTTGCCTGCCTAAATAGATAAGGAGGAACCAAATCTCCCAGCTCTTGGACTTAACTTTCCAAATCCTGTTATTGGCATGGGAACGCAAGATCTGCATCGCGGCCCGTCACCTCTCAGAAAAACTCAATGTTCTTGCCAACCTAGCCTCCAGGACAGGCCAGGTTATTCACACAGAGTGGTTCCTGGCCCAATCGTCTTTTCAGTGGGTGTCACGTCAATCCCCATGGCAACCTCCGACGTTAGACCTATTTGCCAATGCACCAACAACACGTCTACCCAGGTTTGTGCCCCCATGCCCGGATCAAACAGCCTGGGCAGTATACGCACTAAAGCGCCTATGGCCTCTACAGGTGTTTTATGCATTCCCCCTCAAGTATGCTACAGAGAATAATCGAGCTGAGGCCACCAACTCTGTTACTAATAGCTCCGTAGTCCCCATAGACCCCTTGGTTCACTCTACTCCTCCGCTGCAAGGTGATCCAGTTCATTCCGACGCCTTGCCACAGGGAACTCCTATCCCAGCCCCATTGGCACCACTTCCACCCAACACCACAGTTACTGAAACTGCACCTGTGGTATCTAACCCAACGTTCCTAAAGAAAAAAGGGTTCTCCAAACACGTGGTGGAAAGATGGTAAACAGCCACAAACAATCCACAACGAAGGTTTACCGGTCGCAGTGGAACGAGTTTGCCTCCTGGTCTGGGACCTCTAAACTAGACCCTTTTCAAGCGTCCCCCGCAGTGGTAGTGGACTTCTTAGACCATCTGTTTATGGAAGGACAATTGAAAGTAGGATCCATAGAAGGTTACCGAGCCGTCATTGGTTCTAGACTTAAAACGTCTACTGGCAGAGACCGATACGGACCTCCAAAGCGAATATAAGTTTAAGGCCCATCATGTCCGTCAAATCGCAAACTCCCACAGAGACCTCAGAAATGTTTCTCTATCAGATATACTTAAACAGGCTGTTGGTCCTCTTCCAACTCGTTTGAAAGTAGTATCTTAAAGAGTTCTCGCAGAATAAACTTACAGACCTTTACTTTTTCGACCCCTCCATTGCGGCAGAAACTACTATTACGGATCCTTCTACTCTGATTGCACGCAACCCGCCCCAAGCTGAAAGCCAAGGGACATAACAACGGCAAGAAGTAGCGGTACTTCTACACCTTGCCTCCGTACCCTGAGTACTGCAACGCATGTGGTTTTTGATCACCACTGCACTGCTATTTTCACTTGCATTGACGATGTTTTGAATGTCAGAGAACGTTTTCATTAAAAAACACTTAACGTTCAGACAGGGTCCGTGATGACTATGCCTACCGCGACAATGGGCCCATATGGGCCCAAAACCTTCAACTTTGCTTTGTGTTCCTATCTTACAAGGCAATTGGGTTTTATCAATTACCTCAGTTTCAGCCTCAGAACAGCATGTTATTCCCACTTGGTATTGAAAATGCCAAATGGGGATGGATTGCCTCGAATTCTTCACCTATGTTTTCCTCGCTTTTTAAATTTTTTTTTCTTCTTCAGCCGAATCGGTTTCCAGACATCTCCTCCAGGACCGCTGAAGCTAGACCAACCAAACTTAGCACATGTATGGAGGGTTATCTGAAGTGGTGCACCTAATAAAAATGTTTGACCTTGACCTTACTGGTCAAGGTGAAATCGCGAAAAAGGTCAAACGGTTTTCAGACAATTGCTGCAAGATGGTCAAGGTAAAATCCCCAAAAAACCTTATTTAAGAAAAACAATGATTTATCTCGAAAACGGTAAGCAATTTTGACCTCATTTTCGACCTCCACCATCTAAACGACGATACGTAAGGTATAAATTTCGGCGTCCTTGACCTCCAGGTCACTTTCGAGCCCCAAACCGGAAGTTGGTCTTTATCTCAAAAACGGTAAGAGATGGAGCAATCGGTTTCCAGACATCTCCTCCGAGACCGCTGAAGCTAGACGAACCAAACTAGGTACATGTATGGAGGGTCATCTGAAGTGGTGCACCTGATAAAATATTTGACCTTGACCTTACCGGTATAGTTGGTAGTACTTAGGAAGATGTTCTACATTCAGACATGTGAAAATTGTTAACAAACAGCAATATAATCTATCTTCCGTTTTAAGTTACCATTCCAAGTGGGGTCTTATTCGATGTGCGAATATCGGTCTAGTTTCATATTGTGAATACTGCAGGCTCGATCCCTAGCAGTGTTAAGTTTATTTTACGTAAATCTCAGGCATTTACGATCGTATTGTCAAGTATCGATATTTTTTATTTATTATTTCATATTCTCGATGTTGAGTGCTCGAAATCGGGATCCATCCAGTGGGCGGAAGGATTGGGATGACAAACGCCACTCATAAACCACCGAACTATAGATTACACGTTTCAGATCTCTTCATTCTAATCCCATGTAACTTCTCCGTACCATGATTTGTAATGGGGTTGGGAGTGCCCCCCTCCCCCAACCCAAGTTTTTGGAAACACGTAGTTTGGCATTTTATTCAGACTTCAACTACAGTTCAACGTAAACATCCTTGTGATGAGTTTTTACGTATCCAGCGTAATTCGCAACCTTTTTTGTGGATATACAGAATGGCAGGCTCCCCTGCTCCGGACTTGAAGTCCCATCTAAAAGTGGAGACAAGCGAATTCAAAGCTTTTGCGAAGTAAAATTAACGTTTTATTTCTTAAAACTGCTTTTATGAGTAAAAGCACAACTCGCGTTCTCCACTTTTAGCATACTCTCCCACCCATCCATCCCTCAACTAGCCTGGATGAGTTATTCAACCACCGAGAGCGGCTTAAAAGGAATGTCCATTGTCGATCAATGACAAAATACCAGTGAATTCCCTCTTTTGATTGGTCGATGGAGGGATGGCAGGATAGGCTAATTCTGACTGCTACAAAAAGTTTATTTTTATTCTGCGTGAAAGGTTTAAACCGGAAGGGAAGCCATTTAAAAATGCAGAACGCGAATTGCGCTTTTACGAAATAAAACGTTAGTTATAACCATTATGTTATACCCACTATGTTATACCCACTGTATTATACCCATGATGCTTAACCCATTGTGTTATACTCATTATGGAAACACAGTACCCTTAACACTACTTTTCAGAGCAAGTTGAAAACCGCGGGGACCGCTTTGTATCAAATATCTTACCATGAGTGCCCCCTCCCAAGAAAATCCGACAGCGGGGAGGGAGACAGAGGGGTATAATTTTAAGGCCAGACGCAATTTGTGCCAATTTCATTTAAAAAAATTGGGCTAATTTTCACTCGGTACTCCTTGCTTTCCAACTTCTACCCCCTGCCCCCTTCCAGAAAAGGGTTCTTCTAGCACTGTACCGTAACTGCGTTAGGTTTAAAAGAGGTTTTAATTTCAACCTTGGCACTCCTCAAGGTGACCACCTGGTACGTGACTCCAAAAATTGACAAATTTCTTTTTAACCGGATCGAAAAAAAGAAGCCAAATAGCTTACTTTTGCTTCCGTAGTGTGCGAGTAACTGCATGATCCAAAGTTTCTATTTTAACCGCAAATGGGAAAAGCTATCTGAACTTTATGGACCAATTTTGCTTCAGCATCCAGAAGCAGAAGTTGTGTTGGATAAAGATGAGATCAACTTATGTCTGTTTACTCAGCTATAGACCGTACTTATACATAACCACATAGAATACTGCAGGCTGATGAACAACCGTGGTTATATCTTACGCTCTCGTCATACGCGGTCTTATACATAACCACAGAGTATACTGCATGTTGATAAACAACCGTGGTTATATGTCATGCTCTCTTTATACTAAGGATTCACACATAACCACATGCAATACTGCATGCTGATGAACAACCGTGGTTATATCTTATGCTGTCATCATACCGCGGATTTATACATAACCACAGAGAATACTGCATGTTGATAAACAACCGTGGTTATATGTCATGCTCTCTTCATACTAAGGATTTAGACATAACCATATACAATATTGCGTGCTGATGAACAACCGTTATTATATGTTATGTACTCATCCTACCGCGGTCTTATATATAACCACAGAGAATACTGCATGTTGATAAACAACCGTGGTTATATGTCATGCTCTCTTCATACTAAGGATTTAGACATAGCCACATACAATACTGCATGTTGATAAACAACCGTGGTTAAATGTTATGCTCTCTTCATATTGCGGATTATATATAACCACATAGAATACATGTTGACAATGCAACTTTTCATAATTTGCTAATTTGCTTAACTTTCCAAGTTACCGAACTGAGCCAAGCATAACTTACCCTGTAAGGCTGTTTTCATACTGGCTTAAATCCGGCTTTATTAAGGCTGGCCGACCCAAATCCACGCCTTTTCACGTTTCGGATTAGCTTGGGATTAACGCATCAGAACATGACGTTACTGACGTCAACTTCTGAGATAATGTGCACCTACCCACTATGGCACGTCGTCTACATGCCCAATATCACAAGTAACACGTGTAATACTGTGGGAGCAAAAGCCGGTGATGGACAGACAAACAGACAGACAGACAGACAGACCAGACGAACAACTTGCAATCCTGTAGTCCTTCTCTGGGGTCTCAAACCTAACCCCCTCCCTCCACCCCGCCGGAATTATTATGGAAAGGGGTAGATGGTCCAAAGGAACTGCAGAAAAGTGGAACTATTTTTTATGTGAAAAAAAAAAACAAAAATTTTTTGTTGTTGAAAGTTTATTGTTGTAGTTCATCACTTAAACATTGTTAACTACTGTACGTGAATGCATGCATACAACCGCATGCGTTTATGACGTCACAAATAATGACGATATTATGACAATAAATCTGCTATATCAACCAATGGCTGTCTTATGCTGAATTCACCCAAGTCACAACGAGGGCATCGGTATCTAACACTGACAGTATATACAGTACTCTCTATACCTAGTACACAAAAGTACACATAAGTACACACAAGCGGCAGTGGCAAGACAGATCGAGTATTTTATACTCCAGTATACTTATACAACACAACACACAATTAGCTCATTCAAGACTTTGCCAGTAAAAAAATATATATCCAACAACATGTGTTCTAAATTGCAATTATGAATTTTAAGCTGGATTGGTCTTATTGTTAAGGTCACATGTGGTGATGCTACGGTCACATGTGGTGATTTTCCGGTCACATATGGTGATGTTACGATCATATGTGGTGATATTAAGTTCACATATGGTGACGTTATGGTCACATATGGCAGCTTCAAGTAATTAGTCTTCGCGATTTACAGAGTTCACATATGAGCACCATTCCCTCACTACGATACCGAAATTTCGTAACCATATGTCCCATACCCCCCAGACCCATGTCCTTCTACCTATGGTCCGAAATTTCTTGAAGCTAGGTCTCCCCCCCCCTTACCCAACCCTTTACAGCATAACTATGACGCCATTACTATAACGCGTTCATATTGTGACCATATAGTGTTTCATTGCTGGACAATATACCCCATACCACGTGGTTATAAACACCTGGCCATACGTCATCGCTATAACCACCGTATACCAACCGCTATAACCTCGTATGACAATCGATATAACCACTTTATGACAATCACTGTAACCACCGTATGACAATGGCTATAACCACTGTATGAGAGTGGCTATAACCAGCGTATGACAATCATTCATTTTTCTACGGAACCAACTTAATGGCCAAAAAAAAAAACAGTTGTGATTCTTTACCTAATATCTTAATCCACATTTTATTGTCAAACCGGATCATGCCGGCAGTCAACACTGCCCTACCCAGCCACCAACCACCCCACCCCCACCTCCTATCCACCCCCACCAACCAACCAATCCCCTCCCCCGGCCTCTGTGCGAAATAGACAGTTTTACGGTGTGTGCCAAGTCACGAAAGAAATACATACCTTTCAATCGAAGCGAAGTTCGTTTTCATTGGCTAAGAGCATGGAGAAATGCAGTTGGTTGGAGCGTAGAAGTGTCGCGACCATCGATCTTCAGTTACAGTTACAGAAGCCCTCAAATCTAAGATGCGTTTTTATGTAATTCTTTCTTTAATCTCTACAAAACTGTGGAACGCTTGTGTGCATAATCTAAATTCATATCTTGGTAATTTCAATTTTCTATTCCCCGCTCTTTTTACTTCCAAAATCAAAACCCTACGATGCATAGAATTCCAGTACCTCTTACGAACAGTACCTGTCTGAGTACTGTCTGCGACACTAGGTATTTAAGTACCGGGTAGAATTCCGGGGCTCTAATTCAACCAGACGCATCTAATCATGCAGTCATATTGTTCTGCGTCGAAATTAACCCTAATCACAAATTTATTCAAATAGCTAAACTTGATCTAAAACGCCTTTATTGGTGTCTGAATAACCATAGTGAATAGAATTGAAGTTTATTGATTTCACCAATGTCGACACAACATCAGTCCCCAAACCCCATAAGGCCAGGAAAAATTTACCTTGTTTCTCGTCATTCGGCCGGGTCACGAAAATCAAAAATTAAAGAGGCCGAGTCGATGACTTAAAACAACTGCATTAAGCAATTGTTATGTTTTTCAATAAAAAGAAACGAAAGACAATTTAGTCAATGGCTTTCCGTCAAAATTTAAAACATATATATATGAAATTTGACATCGCAAAGAAATTTTCGTAAGAAACTATGAACAAATAAACAATACCATGTAACTTCTCCGTACCATGATTTGTAATGGGATTAGGAGTGTCCCCCTCCCCCAACCCAAGTTTTTGGAAACACGTAGTTTGGCATTTTATTCAGACTTCAACTACAGTTCAACGTAAACATCCTTGTGATGAGTTTCTACGTATCCAGCGTAATTCGCAACCTTTTTTGTGGCTACAGTTCAGAATGGTAGGCTCCCCTGCTCCGGACTTGAAGTCCCATCTAAAAGTGGAGTTAAGCGAATTCAAAGCTTTTGCGAAGTAAAATTAACGTTTTATTTCTTAAAACTGCTTTTATGAGTAAAAGCACAACTCGCGTTCTCCACTTTTAGCATACTCTCCCACCCATCCATCCCTCAACTAGCCTGGATGAGTTATTCAACCACCGAGAGCGGCTTAAAAGGAATGTCCATTGTCGATCAATGACAAAATACCAGTGAATTCCCTCTTTTGATTGGTCGATGGAGGGATGGCAGGATTGGCTAATTCTGACTGCTACAAAAAGTTTATTTTTATTCTGCGTGAAAGGTTTAAACCGGAAGGGAACCCATTTAAAAGTGCAGAACGCGAATTGCGCTTTTACGAAATAAAACGTTAGTTATAACCATTATGTTATACCCATTATGTTATACCCACTGTATTATACCCATGATGCTTAACCCATTGTGTTATACTCATTATGGAAACACAGTACCCTTAACACTACTTTTCAGAGCAAGTTGAAAACCGCGGGGACCGCTTTGTATCAAATATCTTACCATGAGTGCCCCCTCCCACCCAAATCCGACAGCGGGGAGGGAGACAGAGGGGTATAATTTTAAGGCCAGACGCAATTTGTGCCAATTTCATAAAAAAATTGGGCTAATTTTCACTCGGTACTCCTTGCTTTCCAACTTCTACCCCCTGCCCCCTTCCAGAAAAGGGTTCTTCTAGCACTGTACCGTAACTGCGTTAGGTTTAAAAGAGGTTTTAATTTCAACCTTGGCACTCCTCAAGGTGACCACCTGGTACGTGACTCCAAAAATTGACAAATTTCTTTTTAACCGGATCAAAAAAAGAAGCCAAATAGCTTACTTTTGCTTCCGTAGTGTGCGAGTAACTGCATTATCCAAAGTTTCTATTTTAACCGCACATGGGCAAAGTTATCTGAAGTTTATGGACCAATTTTGCTTCAGTATACGGAAGCAGAAGTTGTGTTGGAGAAAGATGAGATCAACATATGTCTGTTTACTCAGCTATGGATCGTACTTATACATAACCACATAGAATACTGCAGGCTGATGGCTTAAATCCGGCTTTATTAATCCTGGCCGACCCAAACCACGCCTTTTCACGCTTCGGATTAGCTTAGGATTAACGCATCAGAACATGATGTTACTGACGTCAACTACTGAGAAACTTAAGCTACGCTAAGATAATCCCGTGACCTTTGCTTTGGATTAACTAATCCATTACATAATCCTGAGTTTGTGTTTTCATACTGCAGATTAGTTCAAGATTAGTTATGCTGATCTTAAAGAAATCCGCAGTGTAAATAAAGAATAAGTTGTGAAAAACGATGCAGCCAATCAATGTTGGTTCATGAAGTGCCCCTGGGAAATATACAATTTTCCCATTTGCTGTTTTTGTTGTTAGATAGGCAGGGGGAGGGGAGGGGGCTCGCGAAGGGAGAGAGCTCGCGGGGGGGGGGGGGAGGAGGCGTGGAAGCGGAAGGGGGTATCAAAATCTTATAATTATCTTCAGACTGGGTTGAAATGGTAAATGACACAGGTCTAAAGAAGCCATTTTCGAGAGCGCAGCCCCCCGCCCCTCCCACCGGTATAGGTCAAGGTCAACATCATAACGTAAATTTCTGTTACTTATGTTATTTATGTAGTTTTCCCTATGCACCCAATATCCTAGGATTGTGACTTTCAAATTGTGTCACGGTCAAAATAAAAATAATGTGCGCCTACCAACTATGGTACGTCGTCTATATGCCCAATATCACAGTTAACAGATTAATACTGTGGGAGCAACAATACCCAAACCTGTAGTCCTGTTGGGAGGCCAATAAAGATGGGCAAACGGACAGACGGACGAACAACTTGCAATCCTGTAGTCCTTCTCTGGGGTCTCAAACACCCCCCCCCTCCAAATATGATGGAAAAGGATAGATGGTCCAAAGGAACTGCAGAAAAGTGGAACTATTTTTTATGTGAAAAAAAGCAAACGTTTTTTCTTGAAAGTTTATTGTTGTAGTTCATCACTTAAACATTGTTAACTACTGTACGTGAATGCATGCATACAACCGCATGCGTTTATGACGTCACAAATAATGACGATATTATGACAATAAATCTGCTATATCAACCAATGGCTGTCTTATGCTGAATTCACCCAAGTCACAACGAGGGCATCGGTATCTAACACTGACAGTATATACAGTACTCTCTATACCTAGTACACAAAAGTACACATAAGTACACACAAGCGGCAGTGGCAAGACAGATCGAGTATTTTATACTCCAGTATACTTATACAACACAACACACAATTAGCTCATTCAAGACTTTGCCAGTAAAAAAATATATATCCAACAACATGTGTTCTAAATTGCAATTATGAATTTTAAGCTGGATTGGTCTTATTGTTAAGGTCACATGTGGTGATGCTACGGTCACATGTGGTGATTTTCCGGTCACATATGGTGATGTTACGATCATATGTGGTGATATTAAGTTCACATATGGTGACGTTATGGTCACATATGGCAGCTTCAAGTAATTAGTCTTCGCGATTTACAGAGTTCACATATGAGCACCATTCCCTCACTACGATACCGAAATTTCGTAACCATATGTCCCATACCCCCCAGACCCATGTCCTTCTACCTATGGTCCGAAATTTCTTGAAGCTAGGTCTCCCCCCCCCTTACCCAACCCTTTACAGCATAACTATGACGCCATTACTATAACGCGTTCATATTGTGACCATATAGTGTTTCATTGCTGGACAATATACCCCATACCACGTGGTTATAAACACCTGGCCATACGTCATCGCTATAACCACCGTATACCAACCGCTATAACCTCGTATGACAATCGATATAACCACTTTATGACAATCACTGTAACCACCGTATGACAATGGCTATAACCACTGTATGAGAGTGGCTATAACCAGCGTATGACAATCATTCATTTTTCTACGGAACCAACTTAATGGCCAAAAAAAAAACAGTTGTGATTCTTTACCTAATATCTTAATCCACATTTTATTGTCAAACCGGATCATGCCGGCAGTCAACACTGCCCTACCCAGCCACCAACCACCCCACCCCCACCTCCTATCCACCCCCACCAACCAACCAATCCCCTCCCCCGGCCTCTGTGCGAAATAGACAGTTTTACGGTGTGTGCCAAGTCACGAAAGAAATACATACCTTTCAATCGAAGCGAAGTTCGTTTTCATTGGCTAAGAGCATGGAGAAATGCAGTTGGTTGGAGCGTAGAAGTGTCGCGACCATCGATCTTCAGTTACAGTTACAGAAGCCCTCAAATCTAAGATGCGTTTTTATGTAATTCTTTCTTTAATCTCTACAAAACTGTGGAACGCTTGTGTGCATAATCTAAATTCATATCTTGGTAATTTCAATTTTCTATTCCCCGCTCTTTTTACTTCCAAAATCAAAACCCTACGATGCATAGAATTCCAGTACCTCTTACGAACAGTACCTGTCTGAGTACTGTCTGCGACACTAGGTATTTAAGTACCGGGTAGAATTCCGGGGCTCTAATTCAACCAGACGCATCTAATCATGCAGTCATATTGTTCTGCGTCGAAATTAACCCTAATCACAAATTTATTCAAATAGCTAAACTTGATCTAAAACGCCTTTATTGGTGTCTGAATAACCATAGTGAATAGAATTGAAGTTTATTGATTTCACCAATGTCGACACAACATCAGTCCCCAAACCCCATAAGGCCAGGAAAAATTTACCTTGTTTCTCGTCATTCGGCCGGGTCACGAAAATCAAAAATTAAAGAGGCCGAGTCGATGACTTAAAACAACTGCATTAAGCAATTGTTATGTTTTTCAATAAAAAGAAACGAAAGACAATTTAGTCAATGGCTTTCCGTCAAAATTTAAAACATATATATATGAAATTTGACATCGCAAAGAAATTTTCGTAAGAAACTATGAACAAATAAACAATACCATGTAACTTCTCCGTACCATGATTTGTAATGGGATTAGGAGTGTCCCCCTCCCCCAACCCAAGTTTTTGGAAACACGTAGTTTGGCATTTTATTCAGACTTCAACTACAGTTCAACGTAAACATCCTTGTGATGAGTTTCTACGTATCCAGCGTAATTCGCAACCTTTTTTGTGGCTACAGTTCAGAATGGTAGGCTCCCCTGCTCCGGACTTGAAGTCCCATCTAAAAGTGGAGTTAAGCGAATTCAAAGCTTTTGCGAAGTAAAATTAACGTTTTATTTCTTAAAACTGCTTTTATGAGTAAAAGCACAACTCGCGTTCTCCACTTTTAGCATACTCTCCCACCCATCCATCCCTCAACTAGCCTGGATGAGTTATTCAACCACCGAGAGCGGCTTAAAAGGAATGTCCATTGTCGATCAATGACAAAATACCAGTGAATTCCCTCTTTTGATTGGTCGATGGAGGGATGGCAGGATTGGCTAATTCTGACTGCTACAAAAAGTTTATTTTTATTCTGCGTGAAAGGTTTAAACCGGAAGGGAACCCATTTAAAAGTGCAGAACGCGAATTGCGCTTTTACGAAATAAAACGTTAGTTATAACCATTATGTTATACCCATTATGTTATACCCACTGTATTATACCCATGATGCTTAACCCATTGTGTTATACTCATTATGGAAACACAGTACCCTTAACACTACTTTTCAGAGCAAGTTGAAAACCGCGGGGACCGCTTTGTATCAAATATCTTACCATGAGTGCCCCCTCCCACCCAAATCCGACAGCGGGGAGGGAGACAGAGGGGTATAATTTTAAGGCCAGACGCAATTTGTGCCAATTTCATAAAAAAATTGGGCTAATTTTCACTCGGTACTCCTTGCTTTCCAACTTCTACCCCCTGCCCCCTTCCAGAAAAGGGTTCTTCTAGCACTGTACCGTAACTGCGTTAGGTTTAAAAGAGGTTTTAATTTCAACCTTGGCACTCCTCAAGGTGACCACCTGGTACGTGACTCCAAAAATTGACAAATTTCTTTTTAACCGGATCAAAAAAAGAAGCCAAATAGCTTACTTTTGCTTCCGTAGTGTGCGAGTAACTGCATTATCCAAAGTTTCTATTTTAACCGCACATGGGCAAAGTTATCTGAAGTTTATGGACCAATTTTGCTTCAGTATACGGAAGCAGAAGTTGTGTTGGAGAAAGATGAGATCAACATATGTCTGTTTACTCAGCTATGGATCGTACTTATACATAACCACATAGAATACTGCAGGCTGATGGCTTAAATCCGGCTTTATTAATCCTGGCCGACCCAAACCACGCCTTTTCACGCTTCGGATTAGCTTAGGATTAACGCATCAGAACATGATGTTACTGACGTCAACTACTGAGAAACTTAAGCTACGCTAAGATAATCCCGTGACCTTTGCTTTGGATTAACTAATCCATTACATAATCCTGAGTTTGTGTTTTCATACTGCAGATTAGTTCAAGATTAGTTATGCTGATCTTAAAGAAATCCGCAGTGTAAATAAAGAATAAGTTGTGAAAAACGATGCAGCCAATCAATGTTGGTTCATGAAGTGCCCCTGGGAAATATACAATTTTCCCATTTGCTGTTTTTGTTGTTAGATAGGCAGGGGGAGGGGAGGGGGCTCGCGAAGGGAGAGAGCTCGCGGGGGGGGGGGGGGGGGGGAGGAGGCGTGGAAGCGGAAGGGGGTATCAAAATCTTATAATTATCTTCAGACTGGGTTGAAATGGTAAATGACACAGGTCTAAAGAAGCCATTTTCGAGAGCGCAGCCCCCCGCCCCTCCCACCGGTATAGGTCAAGGTCAACATCATAACGTAAATTTCTGTTACTTATGTTATTTATGTAGTTTTCCCTATGCACCCAATATCCTAGGATTGTGACTTTCAAATTGTGTCACGGTCAAAATAAAAATAATGTGCGCCTACCAACTATGGTACGTCGTCTATATGCCCAATATCACAGTTAACAGATTAATACTGTGGGAGCAACAATACCCAAACCTGTAGTCCTGTTGGGAGGCCAATAAAGATGGGCAAACGGACAGACGGACGAACAACTTGCAATCCTGTAGTCCTTCTCTGGGGTCTCAAACACCCCCCCCCCCCCTCCAAATATGATGGAAAAGGATAGATGGTCCAAAGGAACTGCAGAAAAGTGGAACTATTTTTTATGTGAAAAAAAAAGCAAACGTTTTTTCTTGAAAGTTTATTGTTGTAGTTCATCACTTAAACATTGTTAACTACTGTACGTGAATGCATGCATACAACCGCATGCGTTTATGACGTCACAAATAATGACGATATTATGACAATAAATCTGCTATATCAACCAATGGCTGTCTTATGCTGAATTCACCCAAGTCACAACGAGGGCATCGGTATCTAACACTGACAGTATATACAGTACTCTCTATACCTAGTACACAAAAGTACACATAAGTACACACAAGCGGCAGTGGCAAGACAGATCGAGTATTTTATACTCGAGTATACACATACAACACAACACACAATTAGCTCATTCAAGACTTTGCCAGTAAAAAAATATATATCCAACAACATGTGTTCTAAATTGCAATTATGATTTTTTAAGCTGGATTGGTCGTATTCTTAAGGTCACATATGGTGATATAACGGTCACATATGGTGACGTTATGGTCACATGTGGTGATGCTACGGTTACATGTGGTGATTTTCCGGTCACATATGACAATGTTACGGTAACACATGGTGATGTTACGATCATATATGGTGATGTTAAGTTCCCATATAGTGACGTCGCGTGTGGTGATGCTACGGTCACATATGGCTATGTTACGGTCACACATGGTGATGTTACGATCATGTATGGTGATGTTAATTTCCCATATGGTGACGCAATGGTCACATATGGCAGTTCAAGTCATTAGTCTTCGCAGTTTACAGGGTTACCATATGAGCACTATTCCCTCACTACGAGACCGAAATTTCGTAACCATATGCCCCCCCCCCCCCAAACCAGAGTCCTTCTACCTATGGTCCGAAATTTCTCGAAGCTAGGTCTCTCCCCCCCCCCCCAAACCTTTTACAGCATAACTATGACGCCATTACTATAACGCTTTCATATTGTGACCATATGGTGTTTCATTGCTGGACAATATACCCTGTACCACGTGGTTATAAACACCTGGCCATACGTCATCGCTATAACCACCGTATACCAACCGCTATAACCGCGTATGACAATCGCTATACCCACCGTATACCAATCGCCATAACCAACCAATGTCAATCGATAACCACCTTATGACACTCGCTGTAACCACCGTATGACAATGGCTTTAACCACTGTATGAGAGTGGTTATAACCACCGTATGACAATCATTAATTTTTCTACGGAACCAACTCAATGGCCAAAAAAACAGTTGTGATTCTTTGCCTAATATTTCAATCCACCTTTTATTGTCAAACCGGATCATACCGGCAATCAACACTGCCCTACCCAGCCACCAACCACCCCACCCCCACCTCCCATCCACCCCCACCAACCAACCAATCCCCTCCCCCGGCCTCTGTGCGAAATAGGCAATTTTACGGTGTGTGCCAAGTCACGAAAGAAATACATACCTGTCAATCAAAGCGAGGTTCGTTTTCATTGGCTAAGAGCATGAAGAAATGCAGTTGGTTGGAGCGTAGAAGTGTCGCGACCATCGATCTTCAGTTACAGAAAGCCCTCAAATCTAAGATGCGTTTTTATGTAATCCTTTCTTTAATCTCTACAAAACTGTGCAACGCTTGTGTGCATAATCTAAATTCACGTCTTGATAATTTAAATGTTCTATTCCCCGCTCTTTTTACTTCCAAAATCAAAACCCTACGATGCATAGAATTCCAGTAACTCTTACGAACAGTACCTGTTTGAGTACCTGTCTGTGACACGAGGTATTTAAGTACCTGGTAGAATTCCGGGGCTCTAGTTCAAGCAGGCCCATCTAATCATGCAGTCATATTGTTCTGCGTCGAAATTAACCCTAATCACAAATTTATTCCAATAGCTAAACTCGATCTAAAACGCCTTTATTGGTGTCTGAATAACCCTAGTGAATAGAATTGAAGTTTATTGATTTCACCAATGTTTACACAAGATCAGCCCCCCATAAGGCCAGGAAAAATGTA
>OX457033.1:1668162-1790969 GCA_949752745.1 Protula sp. h YS-2021
GCGCTGGTACTGCCTTCTACTGAAAAGGGGGGGGGGGGGGGGGGGGGTAGACAGGGACTGGTGAACTTTGTTGTCTCACATTCGTGCAGGCTATACGCTTACGGGATGCCCATACACTCATTTATGAAGATGTCTACGCACTCACTCATGATGACGTCATCACACTCACTCGTGATGACGTCAGCACACTCACCCAAGGCTCGCAGGATATATTGAGAGAGAGAGAGAGAGAGAGAGAAAGAGAGAGAGAAAGAGAGAGAAGAGAGAGAGAGAGAGGGCAGAAGGAGAGATAGAGAAAGAAAGAAGAGAGAGAGTAAGGAGAGAGGCAGAGAGAGAGAGAGAGAGAGAGAGAGAGAGAGAGAGAGAGAGAGAGAGAGAGAGAGAGAGGAAGAAAGAGGAGGGACAAAGAGAGAAGGGAAAGAAGGGGAGAGAAAGAGGGAGGGAGAGAGACAGACAGACAGACAGCGAGAGAGGGAGAGAGAGTGAGTGACAGAGAGAGACAGAGACGGAGAAAGAAAGACTCCCCCGAATTTCCACCTACTCTCCCGCCTCTCCACTCACTCCCCCTCCCTTCACTCCCTTCCCCTACCCCAGCAACTCTCCCCTCCCTCCACCCACTCCCACTCCCTCCACGCACTCTCTTCCCCCCCCCCCCAAAAAAAAGGGAGAGAAATGAGAAAAGTAGGTCTTATTTATGTTTAGCCTTCATTTATTTGTTTTTGTTTATTTATTTATATTCGGTCCTTTTTCAGTTTCTCCACTGACCTTCGTGTGATTTCACTTGATAAGACTATCGCCGGTATAATGGCATTCAGTGCACAAAGGTCCAAGTGGGGGGGGGGGGGGGGGAGAGGGGAGGGTGGGGAGGGAGGCACTTGGTATCATATGTGTTACCACGGGTGTCCGAAAAAAGAAACGCCGAGAAAAGGGGGGTAATTTTGAAGTTAGACGCGGTCAACGCAGAGTGCCAATTTCGTTAAAAAAGCGGGTATTATTTCTAGCGAGATGCGATTGAACAGTGAATCAAAGGGGGGGGGGGGGCACTTGATATCTTACGTGTTACCATGCGTGCCCAAAAGACGCGGAGAAAGGAGGGGGAGAGGTAATTCTGAGACCAGTGCCACTTTTGTTAAATAAGAGGGGGCGGGGGGGGGGGGTTCATTCAGTACTCCGCGTTTAAAGGGGGGGGGGGGGGGGAGTACTTCGAAATTTCAATTTCACTCCGCGTTTGGTTAAAAAAGGGGTGTTATTTCAAATTCAGCACTACGTGTTTAGGGATCGTTTTCAAAAGTCATGGACACGCGTGCTAACCAGTTGGTACACGATTGCCCCCCCCCCCCCCTTGCCAACACCCTGGGCACAAAGGTCACCAAAGAACCGGAAGCTCTCGCTTTTATCCCTTCCCATGCGGGTTCGGATTTCTGGACAAAATATATTGATCAGCAGTGAAAACTCCGGGTCGGGGATGGGGGTGGGGGCATAAAAATAAAAACGTTCCATTGGAGTGCGAGTTCGTCTTTTTGGACAAAGATCTATGAGTCAGGAGTAGTTGGAAAGTGGGGGTTTTATATCAGGAAGTGACGTCAAAATGACGTCACGAGGTGTTCCAGAACCCCCATGGGGTTTCTGGAACAGCTGTTTTAGAATCCCCATGGGGGTTCTTGAACAGGTAATTGAAAGAGCGCGCGCCCGTGTCAATGACGTCATCATGACGTTATAATGACGTCATCATGACATCATCATGACGTTATAATGACATCACCATGACGTCATCATAACGTTATCACGACGTCATAATGACCGTATGACGTCATGACATCATACTAAGACAGTCCTAAGCAGCATAACCCTAAGTCACCTGTCAATCATCATGACGTCATCAGTCACGTGACCTGTCAATTATCGGTCATGTGACCCTAACCCTAACAAGAGTTCCAGACCACTTTTTGACGTCATAATGACGTCAGACCCCTAGGAGACGTCCCTTCTACCATCTGTCTATCATGAGGAAACGAGCGTTCCACGCCACTTTTTTCTAGAACATTCTATTGGTCCAGAACATGTTGAACATGTTGAACATGTTGAACAGCTTGTTGAACAATACCACGACGTAATATCTTCCAAAAATTATTCGAACACGTGTTTTGAAGGGGCTTGCCATTCGAACATGTCTTTTAAATGGGCTTGCCATTCGAACACGTCTTTTGAATGGGCTTGCCATTCGAACAAGTCTTTTGAATGGGCTTGCCATTCGAACACATGTTTGAATGGGCGCAGTTTTCCTACATAACTATCCACATTTTCACTTCCCATTGTCCAACAATCAACCAACGAACCAAGTGGTAGAATCGTCTGAAACGTGTAAAAACTAAATTTGTTAAAGTTGGTTTAGAACCCTGATTTTTACCCTACTACACCATGGTAAAATGTTCAAACTTATTTTATACATCATATGTTGTCAAAAAACAAAATTTGTTAAATTTGGTTTAGAACCACCATTTTCCTACTACTATAACTTTAGAACATTCAAATAAGTAGCATGCTAAAATGTTCAAACTTATTTTATATATCATATGGTGTTAAAAACTAAATTTGTTAAAGTTGGACTAGAACAACCATTTTTCCACTACTATAACTTTAGAACATTCAAATAAGTAGCTTGGTAAAATGCTAAAACCTATTTTATACATCACATGTTATCAAAAACTAAATTTGTTAAAGCTGATCGAGAACCATCATTTTCGCATAATTCTAGAACATTTGAATAAGTAGCATGGTAAATGCTAAAACTTATTTTATACATTATATGTTTTCCAAAAACTACATTTGCTAAAGTTGGTCTAGAAGCACCATTTTCCAACTACTATAACATTAAACATAACATTGAACTTAACGTAGGGAAAATCCCATTCCTTCTCAAATTTATTGATCGTTCCCACGCTCTAAACTAGTGCACTCTGAAATTTATCGAACGGTTTCCCCCCACACTCTGAACGAGTGCACTCTCAAATTTATCGATCTGTTTCCCTCACACTCTGAACGAGTGCACTCTGAAATTTATCGATCGGTTTCCCCCACGCTCTGTACGAGTGCTTTCTGAAATTTATCGATCGGTTTCCCCAACGCTCTGAACGAGTACACTCTGAAATTTATCGTGCATTGTGCATTATAGCCTTATATGTCATGTTTTCACGAAACATTCTGGTTCAGTCCGGAATAGCTCAGTTGTTAGAGCGTGGGACTCCTGGTCGGACCCATGCTCGGAAGGTTGGTGGTTCGAGCCCGGGTATGGTCAGCCAAAGTCCAAACCATAGAGTGCATTATGAATGTGTATTATGAAGGTATGATAGACAGATGGTAGAAGGGACGTCTCCTAGGGGTCTGACGTCATTATGACGTCACAAGTGGCGTGGAAAACCCATGGGGGTTCTGGACCAATAGAATGTTCTAGAAAAAAGTGGCGTGGAACGCTCGTTTCCTCATGATAGACAGATGGTAGAAGGGACGTCTCCTAGGGATCTGACGTCATTATGACGTCAAAAAGTGGTCTGGAACTCTTGTTAGGGTTAGGGTCACATGACCGATAATTGACAGGTCACGTGACTGATGACGTCATGATGATTGACAGGTGACTTAGGGTTATGCTGCTTAGGACTGTCTTAGTATGATGTCATGACGTCATACGGTCATTATGACGTCATGATAACGCTATGATGACGTCATGGTGACGTCATTATAACGTCATGATGATGTCATGATGACGTCATTATAACGTCATGATGACGTCATTGACACGGGCGCGCGCTCTTTCAATTACCTGTTCCAGAACCCCCATGGGGATTCTAAAACATCTGTTCCAGAAACCCCATGGGGGTTCTGGAACACCTCGTGACGTCATTTTGACGTCACTTCCTGATACAAAACCCCCACTTTCCAACTACTGTCAGGAAAGTCTTAAAGAAATTCCCACATTTGAAGAAGATCCCCGAACGTCAACTCAAACATAAGCACCCCCCTAACCCCCCCCGACCGCCCCTTCCCAAGTAAACTGTGACATGAAAGGGTTATGAATTCTTAAGAACAACTGAACCGGTTTTAGCCCAGCAGGCCTTCATCCGTAGGCTCTACTCGTCACTGGCGGGGTATCCCTTGTCCGTCATGTTTGTGTATATGTGTGTGCATGTGTGTATTTGTGCATGTATGTGTGTTTGTATATATGTGTGCGTTTGTGTGTATGCGTGTGTATGTGCGTTTGTGTGTATATGTGTGTATGCGCGTGTGCATATGCGTGTGTGTGCGTGTTTGTTTGTATATTTGCGTATGTATGTGTGTTTGTATATGTGTGTATAAGTGTGTATATGTGTGAATTTGTGTGTATGCGTGTATGTGTGTACATATGTATATATGTGTGTGTGTGCATGTGCGTGTTTGTGTGTACATATGTGTATGTGTGTGTGCATGTGTGTGTACATTTGTGTGTATTTTGAAGACATTTTTCCACATTTCGTAGCAGAAACAGAAATAGTCGATTTTAGCAATAAAAAAGCACAAAAATCAATATAGACTAGACCGAATTCTCTACCGAAACTTGCACTTGGAAGCTCAAAAATCACTATATGGAAGACTTAAAATACAAGATTCCATCCACATGAAACTTCCTTAAAACGTAACTTTACGATATGTGGCCGTAGAACACCTGGGCTTAAGTCTAGTGGAATGTGTAGCACACGCAACCACTTGAATTTGCTATCATATTGATTAAAAACACAATTTAATTTTGATTAAAATATGAAGTAAACATAACTATTTTGAACTCTCGTCATGTATATTTAACTGAGATTCACGGACTGCTTAAAAACCGCCATGCTTTGTGCTTTGTGCTTAGCGAGTGTACCTGAAGTTAATGCATATGTTACTGCAGTATTAAATGCTGTACTATTGAGCTGCACCAAATTTGTATGGTACTTAAGGTCACTATAGGTGTACTCGTACACTGTACTCGTGATGCTTGAACGTTATAAAGGCGCCTTGTGGTGCAATATGCAAGGTGGGTTGAGGAGGCATGTTAAAAGCGGCTAGGCCACTTTAAAATTCTTATCTCTTATGTTTATTCTCCAAGCTTTCCATACACATTGAGCTAAAATGGACCACAATTGAAATAAAAACCATAACAATTTACGTCGCTGTGACGTCATCGGTCGAAAAGTGGGTCACGGAGATGTTCCTTACAAAAAGTAATCTCATGATGTATTTTGCTCCAAAACTGTAGATGCAACCATTTTCGAGACATTTCACTTCGAAAATTTCATGACCTCATAACACTTTTCACGTCATAGGTCAACAATTTCTCTCGTGAACGCAGATCCCATAGGTCATTATAGGTGTGTCAAGTTTCCAATTCCTAGTCCCCACTGTTTGGATAACGGCATCTGGGATAACGGTATCTGGGATAACGGTTGGCGGATACATGATGATGATGATGATGATTGTGACGATGATGGTGATGCTGATAATAAGAATAACACAAGTAATAATAATAATAGGTAATAATAATTATACTACTGCTACTGCTACTACTTCTAATGATAATAATTATACTACTACTACTACTAATAATAATAATAATAATATTTATTGACTTAACACGTCACTTTTGACTAGGTTTGCAATAAAACATATGACACCCGACCATGTATCAGTTAGTTTTGTGATCTATGTAACAAACAGACTTCGGAAAGGAGCTTGTTGTTTACAAACGTAACACTTCCGGTTATGAACAATACTGTACTCTAAGTAGAGCAGACCCAGAAAATCTGAAATAATTGGTATTTTTGCTAATACGCGTCTTTTTCTGAATTTAAGAACACCAAAGGGAAAATTACACCCTCTGAGAAAATTGGCACTCCGTGCGAACCACGATCGCCCTCGAAATAACCCCCTCCCCTTCTCCCCATTGTAGATACGCATGGTAACATATGTTGTATCAAAATATGTTAATTAATTAACCGTATTTTAGATAATTAAGCAGAATTATCTCGAAAGGGGGATTGTTTTCACGGGGATTTTTTTGCACGGAAACACCAGCTTATTGCTTTTGGGCGATATTTTTGTCTGTCTACCCATTAGTCCGTACTTTGATGGTTTGGCAGGGGGGGGGGGTTGTTTGCACCAGCGTTATTTGCACAGAGACACCAACTTGTTGCTTCGGGACGATGTATTCGTTAGTCTACTATTCCAAACATATTCCGCGTCATTAAAATCATCACAGCAAAGTCTAACCGAACAACAGTTGGAAAAATGTTCGTATTTCATTAATATTAATCAAAAATCATATTGATATTCTTGTTTTTTATTGATAGATTCTAACATCAGAACGAGGCTGACAGCCCATATTAAGTAGTACTGTTGTCTTTTAACTATTTACCATTTTGAGCATTTGTTTAAATAAAAAAGTAGTTTTTTACGCTTCTGTGTGGCGAAATAAAAATATTATCATATAAGCAACACTTCATATTTCACAAATCACATTAATATATCTAAAAGAGAATTATCCTCTGTGTGCCTCCATGAGACTCCTCAGTTCAAGGTCATTGAGGTTTTTGTGATCAACGCACTCGCCCGGATGCTTCTGGCACATTCGAATTGCTGCAGCTAAAAGCCAGGAAACAGAACTTTTCTTGGTGCGCATGTAGCGAACCCTGTCGCTAGCTCTTCTCAAGTCCGTTGCCGGAAACGCCGCACTTCTTTTCGTCTCTTCAATCGGTCTTTTTTCTTCCGCGTAGTAATTGTTTGCGAAAGGCTCTAGCAAGTCGTACAGAGAGCGCCTAGGCACAGATATAAAACTCGAAAGGACGTCATCATCTATAATTAGAAAATAAAATAAACAATTTAATGTCCATAACAAGAATTTCCGTGGATACTGTAACAGCGAATCTATTTTATACAGCCAATATTTTGGTCAGTTTCCGGCCAAACCTGCAGCACCAGCGTCTGAGGAACTTTCTGACAAATTTCAAAGAGATCGGACCAAATTTGTGGGAAGAGTATCATTTTCGTGATATTAAGATATTTGGCCATTTTGTGCCAATAGTTTGGCTAAAATGGGTTCAATGTTCAATAAAAGTACAAACGGTGTAGAAGACTACATAGAGAACATTCTTGTCAAATTTACAAACAATCGGACCAACAGGAACAGCTTTGGTTACATATACACACATAGACAATAGTCTGTTGAGCTAAAAACGCAAGGTAACACTTGTGCTCTGTTCATATTGCAGACTCACTCAGAGCTTTTTTCAAGTCGACCATGCTGAAGTAGGCAAAGCCAATCCTGTTATGTTCTTTTCTGCGGTTTAAAATCCGGCTTAAATAATTCTGACCGGCTTAAATATGAGCCTTTTCATATTGCAAACTTCCTTAAGATTAGCTTAAGCACTGTGAATCAAAAGTGACGTTACTCTTCACTGTTACTTTAGGCTGAGCTAAGTAAATCCGGCGAGCGTTCATACTGCGGTTTTACTCACGATTAATTCATCCAGGCAGGCTTAGTTAATCGCGAATGCATGCTTTTCGCATTGCAGTTTCCTCAGGATTAGTTAAGCTAATCCCAAGTATGCTAAACAAATACGTGGTGTGAAACGAACATAACACACTGAAAAACAGTGAGATAATTGTTCTTCGTAAAATCAATACTTGTCTTTGCTCGCTAAATGGATCCCGATGTTGACATATTAGAATCCCAGAAAGTTATGGGAAGAACCTTAAATGTCTTTGTAATATTGATAATTTGAGGGCGAGGGTGATGTTTCACAACTTTTGTGATACCAACTCATATCTATTATCCTAGAAAGTTCACTGTGAAATATCTAAGATATCATGTGAACGTTTCAATTTGAAGGATCAGAAGATGTTAGCCAGTTATTAAGTCTAGTTTCCAAATATAAGACATACATCAAGACAGATTTAGCAGGTCTACAAATGCATCGTCTATCAAAACGAATCTTGAATTCACGCTCAACCGAGGCTTTAGGCCCCAAAAGGGGGTCATGGCTTTGGGTATTGTCCGTCCGCGTTGGTGTCCGTCCATCGTCGGCTGCTACTGTCACCCTGGTAATCCACTTCCTTTGATATTTGGTATATAGATGACCCACCATGATAGGTAGGTGTACGTCATATTGACTTTGAAGTAATTCCAAGGCCACAATGGCCGCCCACTAGGCCTTTCAATTCCGGTTGGGGGTCGCACTGTCTACGATAGTTTGCTATCCTAGTTTCGTCTCCATAGACTGTAACTTATAAAACAACTACGTAAAAAACTGTAAAGGAGCTGAAACCCACAAATGGTATTTTGCTATGACAGGAGCCAATAAAGATCAATCATACATGAAGTAAGTCATGGTGTGTTTGTTTGTTTGGTTTTTGTCTAGTGTTTGTCTGTTTGTTTGATGTTTAACGTCCCGTTCAGCGACAACGACGGCTATATTAGGACGCAATTGTTAAAGGAACAAATGAAAAAAGAAGGAAGAATGAAAAATTCTAAACTAAGTGCTATAAAGAAAAACGTGCACGGAATAGACAGCAACGGCTCTATTCTTAAGATTCCTTAAACCACAACGGGAGGAATAAACCATAAAATGGCACCCAAACAACTGTTAATTTGCTGTGCAACGACATTTAATTAAGTTATACCCGGAATCTCTCTAAATATTGATGCGTATCAATCGGATTTTAAAAATACTTCTAATTGATTTCTAAATCTTTCTATATATATAGATATACAATTCATTAGAGATATTTCTAGTCTTTCATAGATTTTTAAAGTTATTCAGTGAAATCCGTAGAATTAAATCAAAACAGCTTTACTACACAGAGGTTATGCGCATAAAGAAGAGATAATTCGTAATAATCACAAATAACTTTTTAAGAATATTTATTTGCATCGTTGTGCCTGTCGTAGCATTCTCGTAATTGTAGCTTGTCGTCCTACGATTTTTTCCCTTGGTTATTGAAGCCGCCGTTTTGACAGTGAATCTGTACTCCAAAACCTATGACCTTTTTATGTATGTTAACACCCTGATGCAATCACATTGCTAACCGCGTTAATTTTTTGCAGGCCATTAACGCCCCTACTCTTTTGTATTTTTTAAATTAAACAATTAAGGAAGCTGTTTGTTGTAACCCCATAAACTTTTTTCCAACACCGCAGTTAATATGCCATAAAAATCACATTTCAGTCGCCGTATTCATAAAAGATTACTGCACAGTCAACTGCACTCGTATTAATGAAATTAAGTTGATATAGTTAAATCACACAAATGATTTTTAGATCGACTTATTTTTTAAGCTGGTCAAATTTATTAATTTGCTTTCGGACACTCGCATTGCTAACAGGACGGTTAACAGATTTAATTAACTGCAAGTTAATTGTTTCTGAATACGGTTGCAAACAGTAAACTTATAAGCGTCTGAGCGCAGCCTTGGAGTTGCACCTTTTCAGCAATAAAAATAATGCCCATTATAGATAAATGGATATATTATATAACAAGACGGTTTTATTTGCTTTGCAGAACTATCCTTTTTGCTAACCATCTGACAGCTTGATTTTTAAGTGTTGTTACCATGGTCACAGAGTTCCTTCCATGGTAACAGGGTTTTGCTAACCTTTCTATTTGTTGGTCAAGAACCATTCTTTTGCATATATAATCCATACTACGGATTTGCGCATAACTGGTTCAGCTAATGTCAAGCAACTTCTAGGTATGAAAGAAGCACAAAAATGTAACAGGAACACATAAACCAGAAGATTTTGTTAAGGGGACGGCCGCCAGATTAAATGGCATTGATTTTGAATTCCGTGACTTCTAAGCGACTGTATTTGCTCAGCTAAGGCAACTGATGCAAACATCATTTAGTGGATTAGCTAAGCGAATCCTAACCAAGTCCACAGTATGAAAACAGAATTATGATGTTGCTGTGATCACAATATCAAAGAAACTGTAACTGCCGGATACCGATTCCTTTTTCACCGAACTTTTTGTTGAAATGGGCCACGCAGTTATTTCCATCATTCTTTTTTTCTTAAACTTTATTTTAATCTAAACACGTGTTCAAATATTTGTAGAAATAAAAGTAATGTAAAATTCCAGAAAGTATACGTAATTTTGTCCAGACGTTGTTGAAACTGTGTTACTTTTCTCATAAACTTTAAATAAGTTTGATAAAAACATACCATCGTTACTTTGAACTTCCGGCTCGTCAGCAGGATAGTCCTCAAACAGAATGTATGGAAAAGTTGGGTATCTCTCATACACGAGCTCTGCATCATCACGGGAATAGGCGTCTGCATGGAGAATGCTCACCACGACATCGATGACGTAACACAGGTAAACGACATACACCACACAACGCAGCATCTCTGTTCTGTTCGACCTACAAGGGGCAAATCGCACGAAAAAATGTTGAGTGTTCGATCTCCTAGTCAATTGTCTAATATACCCGACCACACACACATACACACACACACACACACGCGCGCGCGCGCGCCACACCCAGGCATGTATGGATTTGTTGATATCGGACATCTCTAGAATGTTTGCGCAATGTCAAGTATTCCAAAGCTCTTTTACAACGTCGCTCTAATTTCGCAGTACAATTGAAAAGTGGAACATGTTGGACAGAATTTTAACAACGCTTTGTACAGAGGAAGTACTTTCAGCAACTTTCGTACATACAATGCTGTGACGAAAGCAATTGATATAGTGCACATAGGCACAGATGACTGAGTGCTAACTACACCATAACCGTGCATACAAATCGCTGTTAAAATGCTACAGTGTTTCACATATTGATAATGATGATATCACAAGCACAATGCTGCAGCGATGATGAAATTTTAATATGATAGACAAGATATTATATATGACAGATATGATAGCGGTCACGAATTTTAAGTAATCAAGCCGGGAGTCTTTTTTAGGGGAACGGGGAGGGTTAGGGAGCTGGGGAAAGCGTGACTTTTGTTTAAACCAGAGATAGTTTGTCTGTTTCTAGCGTTTGCGTATATTTGACACCTTTGGCATTAAAATATTTGTTTTGTTTTACAAGTTTCTCTATTTTCGGGAACACTGTCGTGCACTGAAAGAAAAGTAATTATACTATACCCTAAAATACTCTTCTCCTTTTTGCGTGAAATTAAATTATTCTTGAGAAAAACTCCGAGGCGTATAACAGTCTCGCAGCAAATATATGCTCCACTTGCTTAGCTTTACTTAGTTTATGCCTAAAACACGGGTTATAGTCTCATGAGCAAAATGCATGTTTTGGTTTAATAGACGAAATTACATAGCTTCACAAGCAAATGTTGGTTTAATAGAACGAGGTTATGCTTCCAAGGAAATAAGATCCAAGGCGGTTTGAAAACCGGCAGCTGACTTATGAATCGATTTGTCCTCCTGTGATTTGTTACTTCTTATTAGGGATATAACTGTATATTAGATATTATACTTTTATGTAATATAACGATACAACATATTATATCTAATGTACAATATAACAGATAATATTAGATATTATAGTATAGTATGACCGGAATGTTGACTTGTTTCGAGTCAACATGAAGATATTATTCACCAGGTTTGAAAATGTTGACCTAAAAGGCAGTGTTTTCTTTCTTTTCAATAACACTTTATGTTGACCCAAAATATACATGCTAATTGTCTGAAGGCTGCACTTTGTTTATATGTCCTTGATTCTCGGAAGTTCAAAAGTATATTATATATATATATATATATATATATATATATATATATATATATATATATATATATATATATATATATATATATATATATATATATATATATGTGTGTGTGTGTGTGTGTTTCATACTGCTGATTTGTTTAGGATTGGCTTCACTACTCCTGAGCAAATCTGCAGTATGAAAAGTACAAGATCCGGATTAAACTATCCCGCTTAGATTAGTAAATTCTAAACAAAGCTGCAGTATGAACGCTCACCTGATTTCCTAAGTTTAGCTTAAACGTTTCGACATTAGAGAGTAACGTAGTATTCTGATATCCAGAGCATAGCCTAATCCTGAGCAAATCCGCAGAACGAAACGGCACGGATTAAATTAAGTTTTAAACAGCACTATGTGGATAGGACGTATCAGGATTAGCTTGGCTCAGTTTAGCGCTGTCGGATTCAAAATCCTACGCTAATCCGCTGCATGAAAAGAGCTTAAGACAAGAAACAATGGTTACTTTTTCAGCTGACACAATGGCTATGACCGACAGCTTTTGTTCTATGGAACTAGGCCATTGCTGGTCCCGTGATGACATGTGATGTCTGACGTCATCACATGTGGCGTGTCATGACGACGTGTCATATTCTAGGTCTCATTGGTCTTTCTTTATTAAATAGAATGTGACGCGGGAGACGCCGGTAAAAAGAAACTATACATGTAAAATCATGCACAATACACGTTTAGTCGTCACAAGAAGGGACACATGGTTCTATTATTAAATACACAGCTCTCATTTAAATGGAGTTCCTGTGATTGAAGAGGGGTTAAATTTAAATCCGAGGTTAGGCTAGAAACAAAATAAGACTTATTTCTCGTCCCAATTTTTTTTTTTACAAAATGGTTTTTTTCCTCAAGTTCTCTACAAAGCCGAGTAAATCTGTTTATCTTTAACATTTTATGCATCAGGCTTGCCGGCCCTTTTCTTTTTTCAATTGAAATGTTTTAGACCAGGCCGTGTCATCTCTTTCTTTTTTTTATTTGTGATTTTAGCCACCCGGCTGGGGTGAGAAACAAAGATATCTTTTGTTTGCCTTAACCAGGAAGTGCCGAATCTCAGTTGTGGTGCCCTCAACAAACCTCTACAATTTTATCCAAAAAACGAAGTGACAATAACAGACAAGCATGTCCAAGGACATGACCCAGCCGAGTTACCACACAAGGAAAGAGAGAAAAATTCTGAAACGAATACTGTTAGGCCAAAAAATGAAGAACTTTGTTTCTGAACGTAACTTTTTCACAATTTTAATACACAAAAACGAGTTTTCCCGGGTGAAAGCTACCCGAAAAGGGATGTTGGAGAGGTTGGTTTTTGACGATTCACGTATTTACCGACATTTTCACAATTTTACAAAATTTTTAAAATTCCACCATTTCGGCATTTTTTGTCATTTGCCAAAAAAAAAAAAAAAAAAAAAAACTAAAAAAAAAAAAAACAAAAAAACAAAAAAAAAAAACAAAGTCTAGGTGGAGAAGCACCTAAGAAACTTTCGATTAAAATTTTATAACTATTTGAAAAAGACTGAGAGAAATGAATGATTTGACAATTCAGTTATTTACTACCATTTATTCCAGTTTTTGCCAAAATTTCAAAGTTCCGCCCTTTCTGCAGTTTTTGGCGAACTGCGAAGAAAAAGATAGCCTGGTAGGCGAAACCCAGGGGAACATTCCTGCGTAATATTTCAACGATTGGAGTAAAACTGCAGGAGGAGTAGCATTTTAAAACTGAGTGAAACGGGTACAACAAGTGCCGTCATTTTGTCAGTTTTTCGTCAATCGTCAAAAAAGTAATAGTCAGATGGGGGACCACCCAGGGAACATTCCTGCGTAATATCAAAACGATTGGGGCAAAACTGTAGGAGGAGTAGCGTTTCAAAGAAAAAGTTTAACATAGGCACATACATTCAAGGCCCCTATAGTGCTACGACTAACACAGTCCGACAAAGTCGGCTGGGTTAAAAAGGACGAAATGAAGAACCTATCTGGCAAGTATCGAGACAAAAATAGAAATATTGAAAATACGCGGTCAAACCTGAGGGAGAATCTGAGAAGGTATTAATTAACATGTTTCATTTGAATCTACGAATCGATCGAGTCCGACTTTCTCCTAGTGTCAAATTTCAAAGGTTATCTACAGGAAAGTAAAACTAGATTTTTAGGCCTGTGGGGGTAACTTTTTATATTTGTGATTTCAGTGACCTGGCTTAGGAATAAGAAACCTGGTTAGTTTCTCTCTCTCTCTCTCTCTCTCTTTCTCTCTCTCTCTCTTCCTCTCTCTCGTTCTCTCTGTGTATCTGTGTGTGTGTGTGTGTGTGTGTGTGTGTGTGTGTGTGTGTGTGTGTGTATGTGTGGTCGGGTATATTTGTGATTTTAGTGACACGGGATGGTTGAGAAACAAGGTTGCCTTTTCCTTGCCCCCCCCCCCCCGAGTTCCCTCATACATGTGTGTGTGTGTGTGTGTGTGTGTGTGTATGTTTGTGTGGTTGGGTATATCTGCGATTTTAGTGACCCGGTCGGGGGATGAGAAGAAAGACAATCTTTTTCTTGCCTTACAGTACTCGTGACATCAATTAGCAAATTGATGTTTTTATCATATTATTAAGTTATTAGGAATAGCTAGAAATTTTTTCATTCATTTTATATAATTTCATAGAAAACTCCTTCCATTTTTTAGATTTTTATAGAAATTTTCTTCTATTTCCTATAACTTTATAGAAATTTCCTTCTATTTTATAGAATTTTATAGAAATTTCCTTCCATTTTATAGAATCTTACACAATTTCATTAAAATTTCCTTTCACTTTAACTCATTATGTATTTAAAGTTTGTGAGATTGATGTATTTCCAATTTGCCCATCTATCTTCCAAACAATGACTAACATGTTGTACGTTTAACGTCTTAATTGCAATTACAACATAACATCTTCTAACTGCAAGGCCGTATTAACTGTTTGAATATGTAAATGCAGTTAGAACAAATTTGATCTTGATTACTGTGAGAAGTAGCAGTACTAGTAAACAAAGGAACTGCTACAGAAAAATGCTACGGTAAAACGCTCCGGAAAAAGCGACGGAAAAATGCTAAAAGGATAAATGAAACTTCTTTTAAAAACACCATATGACCATGTATGCATTACAGACCTAAACAAGCATTATCAGAAACTAAAGAAACTGCCATAAAAAGCTTAAATAGTAAACGGAATAGTAAACACACACACACACACACACACCCACACCAACATATATATATATATACATACATATATATATATATATATATATATATATATATATATATATATATATATATATATATATATATATATATATATATATATATATATATATATATATATATATATATATATATATATATATATACAAGTACGGTAATCTGTAGATAACACGAGTAAATCACATTACCGGGAAATAAACACGAAAAAATTATTAAATGATAAACGAATGCAAGTATCTGCAGATAACACTTCTCTGTGAATTCTAATTTGTTATCTGTGGTTTTTGTCTATAATAATCGAAAGCAAGCGTAACCCCGTAATCCATAACGATGGGATGCAACTATCCCCGAGCAACATTTTGTCACCAGAATATGTCATCAAGAAATTGTTTACCTTGCCATTGTTGCCAAATTCCTTTCCAAATTCCTTTCCAAATGCCTTTCCAAATTCCTGTCACTTTGAGTTGTTCTTCTCTATCTTCGGTCCCTCTAAATTCGATTTATTGATTAGCTTTTAATTTCATAAAAAGATCACCTCTCATTTCTACTAATTATTTAACATTATACAACTTTGTTTGAAGTTTTGCATTTTTGTGTTGGAAAACAAGTTGTTTAACTATCTTTCCATTTGAACAACAGATGATTAGCAAAAAGCGCGACTTTTTGGCGGCTTTTCTAGTCGCGGTGAGACCTTGAAGAGAGTGTCATAATTACGACGCTGGACATTGCACTTTGCCTGTGTGGGATGAGTTGACTTTTACACCTGTGAAGCCATTAATGCTTGGTGAGCATCGCAAAAAGGGGGCAGCCTTTGGGGCTGTCTCTGGCATCTCGTCACTCAAGAGAGGGTTTTTTTGGTGGGGGAGGAGGGGGAGGGGGGGGGGTCGTGGTGGTGGGGGGGGGCGAGGATCTTGCCTCTCGCCACTCACGCCAGTTTTTTTTTTTGGTGGGTGGGGGGGGGGGAGGAGTCGGGAGAGGGGGGTCTTGCCTCTCGCCACTCACGCCAGGCTTTTTTAGCAGGGAGTGGGGAAGGGAGAGTGGGAGGGGGGGGGGGAGTGGTGGCTGTGACCACGTGTTAGATGGTGATGCCGGGACGCTTCTTCTCCCTGTCTAAAACAAATGTATGTTGTCATGAAGTGCCACAAATGTGATTGATGTCTTTACTCCCGTGGCTCGGAGAACGCACCACAAGACAACATGCAAAAACCATACAGTGAAAACGTGTCACATCTTTGTGAGGCAGCCGAGAGATCGTTGGCCGAGAGTTTCTGTTCTAACCATCTTTTTTTTTATTATTGTGTCTTGTTTAAACTTCTATTTAATTTATTTTTGTATTCTGCTGTGTTAATTTGACATTTTTAACACAGCTACATTTTACCCGGGTTGAAGAAATGAAGAAAAGGGGCTATTTAGGATGATATGAAATTTACCATCAGTTGCACAGAGTGGTCTTTTAGGAAAACCTTTCATCGTATTCTCCGCACATCCAAACTGCTTGATCATCTCCCACACCCTCCTGACATGTATTACCTCAAGACTACCGTAATTTCTAAAAATATATAAAAAGAAGAAAGTAAATTACTTCCTTTCATCGGGGAAACACATCAATTAAATGTTTTATCTGATGGTAGCCACGGGTACTAATCATATTCTAACCGTACAATACATTTAAGATTTACGCCCATAGGGGTGGGGGTGGTGGGGGGGGGGAGGGGGTGGTGGGGGGAGGGGATGGAACACTGAACTGGTTACAATGCGTGTCCATGACGTTGTCAAAACGATCCCAACCGCGGTGTGCTAGGTTTGTATTGTATTATATTGTTCTTTAGATCCCTTTCAACTGCTATGGTCATGTCGGGATCCCCCTGCCACATTACACCGAAAAGGGGCATTCCAGCCCTCCTTCTAACCCTTACATGTGGAGTGCCTCACAGAGTAGCAAGGAGGAGTCCCAATTTTAAAGTCTTAGGTATGACCCGACCCGGGTTTGAACACACGATCTTCCAGTCTCGAGGCGGACACTCTAACCACCAGGCCACCGAGGCTGGTGCTATGCTTACAAAATCCTGTTTTTTACCCAAACGCTCATAAAGGACGACGGGTATCCCATACGTAATTTAATTTTAAGTTGTTTATTGAAGGATATAAACCATAGAATAGGTGATCTGATCCGCATGATAACCTCCCGTAGCCTGTAAATCTGGCAGCACGAGCCTGATCCACACGAGCTGATGGTGTGACCCCCTAGATAACCTCCCGCAGCCTGTAGCTCTGGCATCACCAGCCTGAACCATACGAGCTGGTGGGTTGATCCGCAAGATAATCTTCGCAGCCTGTAGCTCTGGCAGCACGAGCCTGAACCACACGAGCCTTTGGTCTGATCCGCAAGGTAGCCTCCCGCAGCCTGCAGCTCTGGCAGCACGAGCCTGAACCACGCGAGCTGGTGGTCTGATCCGCAAGGTAACCTCCCGCAGCCTGTAACTCTGGCAGCACGAGCCTGAACCACTCGAGCCGGTGGTCTGATCTGCAAGATAACCTCCCGCAGCCTAAAGCTCTGGCAGCACGAGCCTGAACCACACGAGCCGGTGGTCTGACCCGCAAGGTAACCTACCGCAGCCTGTAGCTCTGGCAGCACGAGCCTGAACCACACGAGCTAGTGGTCTGATCCGCAAGATAACCTCCCGCAGCCTGTAGCTCTGGCAGCACGAGCCTGAACCACACGAGCTGGTGGTCTGATCCGCAAGATAACCTCCCGCAGCCTGTAGCTCTGGCAGCACGAGCCTAAACCACACGAGCTGGTGGTCTGATCCGCAAGATAACCTCCCGCAGCCTGTAGATCTGTCAACACGAGCCTGAACCACACGAGCCGGTGGTCTGATCCGCAAGATAACCTCCCGCAGCCTGTAGCTCTGGCAGCACGAGCCTGAACCACACGAGCTGGTGGTCTGATCGGCAAGATAACCTCCCGCAGCCTATAGCTTTGGCAGCACGAGTCTGAACCACACGAGCTGGTGGTCTGATCCGCAAGAAAACCTCCCACAGGATGTACCTCTAGCAGCACGAGCCTGAACCAGACGAGCCGCTGGTCAGATCCGCAAGATAACCTCCCGCAGCCTGTAGCTCTGGCAGCACGAGCCTGAACCACAAGAGCTGGTGGGTTCATCCGCAAGATAATCTTCGCAGCCTGTAGATCTGGCAGCACGAGCCTGAACCACGCGAGCTGGTGGGTTGATCCGCAAGATAACCTCCCCGCAGCCTGTAGCTCTGGCAGCACGAGCCTGAACCACACGAGCTAGTGGTCTGATCCGCAAGATAACCTCCCGCAGCCTGTAGATCTGTCAACATGAGCCTGAACCACACGAGCCGGTGGTCTGACCCGCAAGGTAACTTACCGCAGCCTGTAGCTCTGGCAGCACGAGCCTGAACCACACGAGCTGGTGGTCTGATCGGCAAGATAACCTCCCGCAGCCTGTAGCTCTGGCAGTACGAGCCTGAACCACACGAGCTGATGGTCTGATCCGCAAGAAAACCTCCCGCAAGATGTACCTCTAGCAGCACGAGCCTGAACCAGACGAGCCGCTGGTCAGATCCGCAAGATAACCTCCCGCAGCCTGTAGCTCTGGCAGCACGAGCCTGAACCACACGAGCTGGTGGTCTGACCCCCTAGATAACCTCCCGCAGCCTGCAGCTCTGGCAGCACGAGCCTGAACCACACGAGCTGATGGTGTGACCCCCTAGATAACCTCCCGCAGCCTGTAGCTCTGGCATCACCAGCCTGAACCATACGAGCTGGTGGGTTGATCCGCAAGATAATCTTCGCAGCCTGTAGCTCTGGCAGCACGAGCCTGAACCACACGAGCCTTTGGTCTGATCCGCAAGGTAGCCTCCCGCAGCCTGCAGCTCTGGCAGCACGAGCCTGAACCACGCGAGCTGGTGGTCTGATCCGCAAGGTAACCTCCCGCAGCCTGTAACTCTGGCAGCACGAGCCTGAACCACTCGAGCCGGTGGTCTGATCTGCAAGATAACCTCCCGCAGCCTATAGCTCTGGCAGCACGAGCCTGAACCACACGAGCCGGTTGTCTGACCCGCAAGGTAACCTACCGCAGCCTGTAGCTCTGGCAGCACGAGCCTGAACCACACGAGCTGGTGGTCTGATCCGCAAGATAACCTCCCGCAGCCTGTAGCTCTGGCAGCACGAGCCTGAACCACACGAGCTGGTGGTCTGATCCGCAAGATAACCTCCCGCAGCCTGTAGATCTGTCAACACGAGCCTGAACCACACGAGCCGGTGGTCTGATCCGCAAGATAACCTCCCGCAGCCTGTAGCTCTGGCAGCACGAGCCTGAACCACACGAGCTGGTGGTCTGATCGGCAAGATAACCTCCCGCAGCCTATAGCTTTGGCAGCACGAGTCTGAACCACACGAGCTGGTGGTCTGATCCGCAAGAAAACCTCCCACAGGATGTATCTCTAGCAGCACGAGCCTGAACCAGACGAGCCGCTGGTCAGATCCGCAAGATAACCTCCCGCAGCCTGTAACTCTGGCAGCACGAGCCTGAACCACAAGAGCTGGTGGGTTCATCCGCAAGATAATCTTCGCAGCCTGTAGATCTGGCAGCACGAGCCTGAACCACGCGAGCTGGTGGGTTGATCCGCAAGATAACCTCCCCGCAGCCTGTAGCTCTGGCAGCACGAGCCTGAACCACACGAGCTAGTGGTCTGATCCGCAAGATAACCTCCCGCAGCCTGTAGATCTGTCAACACGAGCCTGAACCACACGAGCCGGTGGTCTGACCCGCAAGGTAGCCTACCGCAGCCTGTAGCTCTGGCGGCACGAGCCTGAACCACACGAGCTGGTGGTCTGATCGGCAAGATAACCTCCCGCAGCCTGTAGCTCTGGCAGTACGAGCCTGAACCACACGAGCTGATGGTCTGATCCGCAAGAAAACCTCCCGCAAGATGTACCTCTAGCAGCACGAGCCTGAACCAGACGAGCCGCTGGTCAGATCCGCAAGATAACCTCCCGCAGCCTGTAGCTCTGGCAGCACGAGCCTGAACCACACGAGCTGGTGGTCTGACCCCCTAGATAACCTCCCGCAGCCTGCAGCTCTGGCAGCAAGAGCCTGAACCACGCGAGCTGGTGGTCTGATCCGCAAGGTAACCTCCCGCAGCCTGTAACTCTGGCAGCACGAGCCTGAACCACCCGAGCCGGTGGTCTGATCTGCAAGATAACCTCCCACAGCCTATAGCTCTGGCAGCACGAGCCTGAACCACACGAGCCGGTGGTCTGACCCGCAAGGTAACCTACCGCAGCCTGTAGCTCTGGCAGCACGAGCCTGAACCACACGAACCGGTGGTCTGATCCGCAAGATAACCTCCCGCAGTCTGTAGCTCTGGCAGCACGAGCCTGAACCACACGAGCTGGTGGTCTGATCCGCAAGATAACCTCCCGCAGCCTGTAGATCTGTCAACACGAGCCTGAACCACACGAGCCGGTGGTATGATCCGCAAGATAACCTCCCGAAGCCTGTAGCCCTGGCAGCACGAGCCTGAACCACACGATCTGGTGGTCTGATCGGCAAGATAACCTCCCGCAGCCTATAGCTTTGGCAGCACGAGTCTGAACCACACGAGCTGGTGGTCTGATCCGCAAGAAAACCTCCCACAGGATGTACCTCTAGCAGCACGAGCCTGAACCAGACGAGCCGCTGGTCAGATCCGCAAGATAACCTCCCGCAGCCTGTAGCTCTGGCAGCACGGGCCTGAACCACAAGAGCTGGTGGGTTCATCCGCAAGATAATCTTCGCAGCCTGTAGATCTGGCAGCACGAGCCTGAACCACGCGAGCTGGTGGGTTGATCCGCAAGATAACCTCCCCGCAGCCTGTAGCTCTGGCAGCACGAGCCTGAACCACACGAGCTAGTGGTGTGATCCGCAAGATAACCTCCCGCAGCCTGTAGATCTGTCAACACGAGCCTGAACCACACGAGCCGGTGGTCTGACCCGCAAGGTAACCTACCGCAGCCTGTAGCTCTGGCAGCACGAGCCTGAACCACACGAGCTGGTGGTCTGATCGGCAAGATAACCTCCCGCAGCCTGTAGCTCTGGCAGTACGAGCCTGAACCACACGAGCTGATGGTCTGATCCGCAAGAAAACCTCCCGCAAGATGTACCTCTAGCAGCACGAGCCTGAACCAGACGAGCCGCTGGTCAGATCCGCAAGATAACCTCCCGCAGCCTGTAGCTCTGGCAGCACGAGCCTGAACCACACGAGCTGGTGGTCTGACCCCCTAGATAACCTCCCGCAGCCTGCAGCTCTGGCAGCAAGAGCCTGAACCACGCGAGCTGGTGGTCTGATCCGCAAGGTAACCTCCCGCAGCCTGTAACTCTGGCAGCACGAGCCTGAACCACTCGAGCCGGTGGTCTGATCTGCAAGATAACCTCCCGCAGCCTATAGCTCTGGCAGCACGAGCCTGAACCACACGAGCCGGTGGTCTGACCCACAAGATAACCTCACGCAGCCTGTAACTCTGGCAGCACGAGCCTGAACCACAAGAGCTGGTGGTCTGATCCGCAAGATAACCTCCCGCAGCTTGTAGCTCTGGCAGCACGAACCTGAACCACAATGGCTGGTGGGTTGATCCGCATGATAATCTCCCGCAGCCTGTAGATCTGGCAGCACGAGCCTGAACCACACGAGTTGGTGGTCTGACCCCCTAGATAACCTCCCGCAGCCTGTAGCTCTGGCAGCACGAACCTAGAAGTCGAGTACGAGCAGTGCAAAAAGCAGAAAGGTGTCATATGACGTAACAGATGTAGACAGATGTATTACGTAAGGAAGCAGACGCTTTTAAATATTATACAACAGCTGTGTAATATCCTGTGTAACATTACTCTGTTTCAGTAACATATTTGACACTTCTCTAGGAATGTTTTATCAATCAGTTACACTGTGGTGACAATACTTATCACACGCTTTCAGTCCAGCGTTCGCGATGACGGCGTTTTCACGCGGATTTTAGCACTTTTGGGGGCTTGTGACGCGCATTTTCACAACCCATTACGTCACAGTGACGCGGTTTTTGAGAGACACCGTGTCACAATATTGGAAAAAAAATTATATGTAAAAAATTCGTGTAATGGAGTCTTAAGACAATTTTGATCGAGCATGCTCCATCACTTCTGGTATTCTGTTTATAGCTTTTTTCTACATATATTTCTCGTTGCCCTCGATTTCTCTGCCCTCTTATGATGTCAAAAAGCCATAAATCACCTAAGTTTCAATCATTTGTTACTCTGCTTAGAACTGTACAGAGCACTGTTTTTTTGCTTAGAACTGTACAGAGGATTGTTTTGTGTAAACAGACTTGAATTTTTAATCGACCTAGTCAAGAATAATATTGCATTTTGTGTGTCAATCGAAACTCGTTTGTTGTCTATTTGTTATTTAGATAAGCCGTTAATAAAATCACCAAGCCATCGTCGAAGGCGCAGACCCCAACCAGACACAAGTCGCCATTTTGGCAATTTCTGATCAATTTGGAAAATAATCCGACGTTATTTGTTATTTAGATAAGCCGTTAATAAAATCAACAAGCCATCGTCGAAGGCGCAGACCCCAACCAGACACAAGTCGCCATTTTGGCAATTTCTGATCAATTTGGAAAATAATACGACGTTGCACAACTTCAATATACATATATATTCACTTTGTAAGGTAGCATGTGCCTAGGGTAAATAGTTTTACAGAACTCGCCTGGAAAGCACCAAAGTCTTAATTGCAGTTATCTCAAAAAATAAAATTTTTGACAAGTCGTCATTTTGGCAATTTTTGGCCGACTTGAATAAGAACACGACATTGCACAACTTCAATATATATATTTTCACTATACAAGGTTGCATATGCCTAGGGTAAATAGTTTCGGAGAACTTGCGTGGAAACAAAACAGCATCCAAAGCAGGGTTGAGCCTCCGGGAGACCAACTTTAAAAAGTTAGTCGCCCAGCACAATTTTTGCAAAATTTGTTTAGCCCGCCTCACATGAAAAAACAACAACAAAATGGTGTTTAAAATAATCAACACTATTTACCTGAAAATGCTCAGAAAAAAAGTTAGTCGCAACTCTGGCGGCCAACTCCAAAAAGTTGGTCGCCGGAGCCAAAAGTTGGTCCCACGGGCGACCACGAAATCTCAACCCTGCAAAGTGTGACCGACGGACGGACAGACGGACGAACAGAGGGCAATCCTATAGACCCCCGGGGAAGGGAAGGGGGTAGGTGTTTCAAAAGGTACTAGTATTTGTATTGAAAAATGCTTGGTGGACAGCGGGTGACGCGGTGTTTTAGATCACAACGAGTCACACAATTATGTGTGACCCGGTTTTCTGGAAGGCCAGCGCGAACGCTGCTTTCAGTCCTGTGTACCGTGACGTTTTCGTCACTAGAAGAACAAGGAATATCGCTGCGCGCGTTTACCCGTCATGTTTCCTTTGGACGCGGAAAGGTCGAGGGGGGCACTCACGCACAGTCTGGTTACCATACGTGTTCATTATCCGGGGGACCACTCATGTAACAACTGGCCACCACGCGTGTCCATGAATTTTTAATACCCATAAACGCAGAGTGCTAATTTTAAAACAATACCCCCTTTTTAACCAAATGTGGAGTAAATTTCCTAAATAACCCCCTTTTCATAGGAAATGTGGAGTTATGAATGAAAAGGTACCCCTTTTTAACGAAACTGGCACTCCGCGCGGACCGCGTCTGGCTTCACAATTACCCCCCTTCTCCGCGTTTTTCTGAACACATGAGATACCAAGTGGTCCCCTGGGCAGAAAGGCAACTATGAAATAATTTAAAAATTTCCTTGTGGACCCATGCGACAGTGTGACCTGAGATTCTTTCAGATAAATTGCAGCATTCTATTTACAGCAATCTTTGTTGGTTGAAAATTTATCTTTAAAATTATAAGACGCGTCTTATTCTATGACGTCACAGAAAAAAGGCAGCTGCATTTTCTGTGACGTTAGCAAGCAGACGATTTTTCAATGCTACACAGGATGTCTGCAGTAATTTTACTTGCCAGTAGTGTATGAATTGTTTGTGAATAGTTACTTCTATTTCCGGTACAGTTCCAAAGTATTTTATATCATCTGGCACCTATGTCTGCAGTGCATTTATCATCAATATTTGCGTGGTTTAAGCTCTTCAATTAAGTAGGTCAGTAATATCAAAGCGTGTTCAGTTCACTTCACTCATATTTAACACGGCTTTCTGTAATTTGAACCTACTCCCACATACAAGCTGCTTCCAGAGTCCTGGTAGTCTAATTGTCTCCAACAGCAGGTAAGAACCAATTACTATGATAGTAATACCTAAATATGTATTAAAAATATGGGTGATGCCTCCACTCCTTGCCTCAGTCCCCCTCCGCACCACCCTGAGAAGGGACTGCCTCCACCCCTGCGCCAGTCCCAATCCGCACCACCATGAGGAGATACTCTCTCCTTCACCCCGCCTGTCCCCGAGCGCACCTCTGAGGAGGGACTGCCCTCGCCTCAGTTCCCGCCCGCACCACCCTGAGGAGGGACTGTGGAGTATACGATAAATGAAATGAACTAGGTTTGAGCCTTTTTATCTCTATTTTGCATAGAACAGTTAAAAGATGGCATTTATGCCTGAGAAAAAAAGACACCTTCCGCAATGAGTATGATTGTTTGTTTGTTTGGTGTTTAACGTCCCGTTCACCAACTAGGATGGGTATATTGGGACGCAGGGACTGCCTCCATCCACATGCGAGGTAATTAATTCCTTGTTCAAACATTGTGCACGTTGTAGAATGTCTTTGCACATTTTAATATTAAACACACCATTTTCCCGTGCTAAACGCCTATTACTTGTTATTTTAAGAATGACCTGAAATTATCTGTTTTCTGATACCTTTACACGTTCAGAAACATTTAAATAAACACAAGGTTTATAAATCGTGAGTTTTCCATTGACAATCTAGACATTTAATTTTCGGCATTAATTCCTGAATAACAACCAAATAGGATGCTTCACTTTGGGATGTAATTTGGAAATCGGAGAATTTATATGTGAATTCACATCTTACTTTTAAAAAGGGATTAATCTGATATACCTAGTATGGTGAGTTCTGCTTAATTAATGAGATTATTTAGCTAACAAAAGACATTCTTCACAAATGTGCCACAGTTTTGAAATGCGTTTTAAAGGAAATTAAGTGTTTAAACGATATATTCAAATACTTAAGGTTAATCCCTGAATGACCAGTGAACAGGATGCCGCACTTTCGATGAATTTTGAAAACCGGAGGGATTTTTCTTGCGAATCCACATCTGCTATATCTAATATTGTTTTATTGCCAAGGTAACAACAAAGACCACAGTTCAATACAGACAAGAGGATTCGTGATTATTTGAAAAAGCCCTTTCGAAGCTGTTGCATTGACAGATTTTCTCTTTGTCAGAACAGAAATCCAGCGTTCAAAACACGCAGTGCATGGAAATAAACATGAGATACCTTCTCAACTAGAAACTTGTTCAAGAAATGATTGAACTTAGACGGAAACGTTTTGAGGTGTATGATTGTGTAGCTTGCTTTTTCTGTTTAAATAAATTTTCAATGGCAAACCGTTCCTGTTTATCATTTTTCCTCTTTAACTGTAACCAAATCACAAAAAAATGGTGTGCAAAATACTGAATGGCACAGGGGAATTATCTGAACGGGAGAACTATTACGCTAAACCATGTTTATGCAAAAAGACCAGGGGGAACCTTATGCATGGTGGGAACTATTTGAATGGAACTCCGGCCGGGGATGAGAAACAGTTATTTTTCTTGGCCTAATGGAGGCATAGATGGTATTACAAGCTCTTATTTAATAACAATAATCCCGATAGTGTTTCAAATAAACAAAGGAACCCGAGAAAGAAATAATTAAGTCGTTATTCTTTGAACTTTTTTGTCAGTCTCTCATCTGGTGTTTTTTTGTAATTGCTCCTACTTCAAACAAAATTATACCTTTTTTTCTTTCTGCCTGGGTTTTCATTTGAATTACTATATCTTTGAATATTGTACATTGTAAAACATCCTGGGCACATTTGAACAATATATTCAATTGGGGGAAGCTTTCCTTTGCGTGTGTGAATGTCAAAGTTTTAAGCCACAAATTTACATTTGGGTGGAGGAGAGGTGGATGGTGAAGGATTACTTCATGATGAGGATGGGGATGGGGAAGAGGAGTGACGGTTAGTTCATTTGGGTGGGGGAGGGAGTGATGGTTAGTTTATTTAGGTGGGGGAGAGCAGTGACGATTAATTCATTTGGGTGGGGGAGAGGTGGTTAGATCATGTGAGTGGGGGAGGGAGAGTGCCAGATAGTTCATTTTTTAGGGGAGAGGATGTTTGTTTGTTTAATGTTTAACGTCCCGTTCACCAACTAGGATGGGTATATTAGGACGCACTTGCTAAAGAAACAAATTGAACAAAAGAAGGAAGGGTGGAGAAATAGTAAAAAAAGAATTAGAAAGAAATCGCCTCTTACGCCATGTACGGAACAGAACGCAGTGGGTGTGTTCTCCTCTGGGGATGGGGGGGGGGAGGAGTGACAGTTAATTTGCATGGGAAAGAGGGGTGTGACGCCTAGTTCATCTGACTGGAAACTTACCCTGATAGTCCTCAGATTTGGAATTTGAATCCGGTGCAAAAACTTAAAAGTACAGGTGCTCACTGTGTCAAAAGCTTCGAGTAAATGTTGACTGTGCGATAAGCTTTTAGTACAGGTGGTGACTGTGCGAAAAACTTGAAGCAAAGTTGTGTAAAAAGCTTTAGTGAAGTCACTATGTTATAAGTTCAACGTGAAGGTTTTAACAGTATGTGCAAACAGTTTGAAGCAAGAACGATATATATGTCATAAAACTTCCAATTAATGACTTTAGGTGAAAAGTTAGAAATACAAATGGGGTTTTGATAAATTTCAAAACAGAAAGATTTTGTAGCACTTAAGCCAGAGCAGACTAAATAATTGCTACACACAAGGATGAAGAATAGGGCAGAGGGTGAGCAGGAAATTACATTTATTTCTAGGCACCATAATAAATAGGTAAAAATTGTTACATCATAAAGCCAAAGTCTGAACAAAAAGAAATAACCCATCGTAGAGAACACAGCCCCAAACGAAATTGAAAATCAAAGATGGCGGCCATTGTGACCTTTAACATGGGTCAAGATCAAACTAAAAATAACATGCACATACCCACCATTAAAGGCTATCTATAAAACACCCAAATCCATAAACCAAAGTTAAAATTCCGACGGGAGATAACTACAAGAATATAAAAAAACCAAAATCCTTCTCTATTACAGTATTAGAGCTTTACCTTAAGGTTTTCGCACAGTGAGCACCTTACTTGAAGCTTTTTCCACAATGAGCACCGGTACTTCCAAGCTTTTGGTTCACCCAGCACCTGTACTTCAAGCTTTTGACACAGCCATCACCTCTATTTTAAGCTTTTGGCAGTGAAAACCATTAAGTTTGACCTTGACCCGTTTAATGAAACCTCTGTAAGGTATCAATTCTTTTCTACGATTTATTTGTTTGTGTGATGTTTATCGTCCCGTCCAGCGACTATGACAGTTATATTGAGACTTAGCAGCTAAAGGAAGAAATCGCTATCACTATCGGTATTTATATTGCACCTATTTAGCTAGACCACTGGGCACAGTACACAAAAGTCTAGACAAATGCGACATCAAATAAACTTTTCTTGAACATCGGCAAGGAACTGGCATTCTGATATCGAGGGGTAGTGAGTTCCATAGAGATGAAGCAGCAAAACAGAAGCGTCGTTCTCCATATTTTAGTGAAACTTTTGGCACAATTAATTGAAAATTTGATGCAGGGTGAAGATTTCTCCCAGGCTTATAGTCATGGTCCGAAATGTACGGTGGTGTGCCTCCATGGAGGGCTTTGTTTTCATGGTAAACACTTTGAAAAAGATACGCTGACGCACTGGTAACCAAGGGAAAGCTTTAAGCGCCGGAGTAATCTATTCCAGACGTCGTGTGAAGGTCACAGCTCGAGTGGCGGCATTCATAAGATGTTGCAGGGAGCTTATGACAGACTGACTAAGCGACAGTAGTAGTCTAGTTTGCCAATCACTAGCGCATAAACTATACATTTAGCAGACTCTAACGTGAGGTAAGGTCCAATCTTGCGTATCCAGTGTAGGTAATAAAGCGTAATTTTATTATCTGTTTGATGTGGCCAAGCATGGTAAGAGACCTAACCATTTTTACACCAAGATTGCTAACGGCACTTGCGGGCGGAACGTTTTCATTACCCAGATTTATGCGGTCTAAATGATGCGGTTTAAATTGAAAGAACTGGTTATTACGAGTAATTCGGCCTTGTCTTGATTGAGTTGGAATTTGGAAGTTGGTTATACGTCCACTCAGCTATTCGGCTTATTCCATGATCCATATGTCTTGCAATAGCTATTTGATTTTCAGGAGACCGAGGATTGACTGATTTCTATAACATGAAGTCGTCTGCATAAAAATTCGGTAAAACAGTATCCAAATTAGGTTTCCCAATGGGGTGATGTATATACTGTACTGTAAGTGGGGGAAAGGAAGAATAAATATCGCCATTAAGCTAAATCTACTAATTTTGATGCGTGGTATACAGTTAATATGAGGGAAGTGTCCAAAGGGGCAAAAGTGGGCGGAACACAAGGGAATATCGAACCAAAGGGCTGACTGAACCAAACAGGCTGATCGAACCAAAGGGGCTGATCGAATCAAAGAGGCGGATCGAACCATAGAGACTGATAGAACCAAAGAGACTGATCGAACCAAAGGGGTGACCGACCAGCGGGGTGATCGAACCAAAGGGCTGATCTATATGGTTAGGTCACGCAAGTTCGGCCCCAGCTGGGAGGAATTGCATGTCACTTACGGAAGGTCATTACACACTTCACTTCCGGAAGGCATTACATACGTCACTCCGGAAGGCATTACAGAAGTCAGTTCCGGAAAACATTACATGTCACTTCCGGAAAGCATTACACGTCACTTCCAGGAGGCCATTACATACGTCACTTCGTGAAGGCCATTACATATGTCACTTCGTGAAGGCCATTACATACGTCACTTCCGAAAGTTCACTATATACCCATCCCCAACCCTCAACATCAACCAACACAAGTTTTTTATTTGTACTGATTCAGTTCTTTTCTATCGTTTATTGAGAAGGGCAGAGTTCCCAATTAACACGCCATTTTCAATTAACTAGTTAATTACTTCATTTATATTTCGCATTCGTTTGTATAATTGTTTTAATTGATGTGTTATACTCGTATTTCATATCACACAATACACAAATAGGAGTAAATGGATTCATTTGTCATAGTTTCAGAGGTAAATAGAAACTTGATTTTGTCAATGTTTCGATTACACGTTGGCGTGTTTTGACGTATGTACTATGCGGAATAGGACTGAAAGACGCCTCTATGTATGGGAAAAACTTCTGCAACCGGAAGTGCACTGAGTGCGGGACGTTACCACAGCAAGAGTGCCTTCAAGTAGCACAGGGCAGAAAAAAAGGTTTGTCCCGATGAAATGAGGCATTATTTTTTATTATATGTGCTTTTAATGCTTGTTTTTTACGAGGGGGGAGGGGTAAAATTAAGAGCACACTTGGGTGTACAAGTTATGCCCCGTTGCATAAAGCGACCAAACGGTACCGCAATGACACTGTACAGATGTAAACAACGACAATGTTGAATCGCAATTATAGCGTTAGGCTGCATAAAACGAAACGGTTGTATCGCAGTGATAGCGTGAGGTTGCATAAAACGACACGGTTGTACCGCAGTGGTAGCGTGTAAGGCTGCATAAAACGACAAGGTTGTGCCGCAGTGATAGCAAAAGGCTGTATAAAACAACAAGGTTGTGACGCAGTGATAGCATAAGGCTGTATAAAACGACAAGGTTGTGCCGCAGTCAGAGCGTAAGGTTGCATAAAACGACACCGTTGTACCGCAGTGGTAGCGTGTAAGGCTGCATAAAACGACAAGGTTGTGCCGCAGTGATAGCAAAAGGCTGTATAAAACAACAAGGTTGTGACGCAGTGATAGCATAAGGCTGTATAAAACGACAAGGTTGTGCCGCAGTCAGAGCGTAAGGTTGCATAAAACGACACCGTTGTACCGCAGTGGTAGCGTGTAAGGCTGCATAAAACGACAAGGTTGTGCCGCAGTGATAGCATAAGGCTGTATAAAACAACAAGGTTGTGACGCAGTGATAGCATAAGGCTGTATAAAACGACAAGGTTGTGCCGCAGTCAGAGCGTAAGGTTGCATAAAACGACACCGTTGTACCGCAGTGGTAGCGTCTAGGGCTGCAGAAAACGACACGGTTGTACCGCAGTGATAGCGTAAGGTTGCATAAAACGACACGGTTGTGCCGCAGTGAGAGCGTAAGGCTGCATAAAACGACGAGGTTGCAACTCATATGTGGGGGTGCATATAAAACATAGTAGATAGAACAACTCGCAACTGGAAACCAAGATGGCAGTTATAGTGACCTTAAAATTGAGTCAAGGTCAAAACAACAAAATAGCATGCACCTCCCTTCTGTACCCTACGCATATAAAAAAGACCCAGCATTGTACTTTTATTTCATGATTTTCAGTGCGCGTACAAAGGAAACAGTAGTATTTTGATTGGCAGATACCCCGGTAGGTACGCACAGACGTACTCACAGCTCTTCCAGTATCGAAAACGTCACTAGACGCACTACTGAAAGTGGGTATTTGACAACGTCATAACAACGTAAGTCACAGAGGAACGAAAAAAATCAGTGTCTAATTTACAAAAGAATATATTTACACGCAAAAAAAAAACAAGAATGTCCAGGGACATTGTGACCAGCCGAGATCTAGTGAATCTATGAATAAGCTTGTCTGGTTGCCAAAAGTGGTAGTCACATTGTACAAGTTTGTCCAAGGAAAAAGCCCCAGCTTAGGAAAAGGTGCATGAAAAAGGGAATTTCCCTGAAAAATTGGGCTTCAAAAGACCAGATGGCAATGAGCCAGCTAAATAATTAATTTAGCAACCGGCCCGAACATAGACCGATAAATACATGCAAAGATTTGTTTTCCAGAAAAATAACTCCGAACAACGTATCGAAATTGTATCCTCACACCTGTACTGTTGACGTGTACTATCGGACATACACAATTAGTTCAAGCAGCAGAAACGACCAAACACGTGTGCCTTTTGAAAAAAAGAAAACGCCGCGTCTAAAACATCATTACTTAAGTTTTAATGTTTTGGTATGTATTATTTTGCACGGTTTGCATTTCCGACCAGTGCGCATGTTTATTTATTTTGCGTTGATGTGCGGCTCGCATTTCGGAAAAATACACATGTTTATTTAGCTTGCCGTTATGCTCTGTTCGCATTTCGGACCAGTGCGCATGTTTATTTAGCTTGTGTTGATATGCGGTTCGCAAAGCAAACCAGTGCGCGTGTTTATTTAATATGCAGTGCTGCGCATGTTTACTTAACTTGCGTTGATGCGCGGCTCGCATTTCAGACCAGTGAGAATGTTTATTCAACATGCGTTGATAAGCCGTTCACATTTCGGACCACTGCGCATGTTTGTTTAGCTTGAGTTGATGCGCGTTTGACTTTTCGCACCAGTGCGCATGTTTATTTAATTTGCATTGATGCGCGATTCTTATTTTAGATAAGGGGGCAGGTTTATTTAATTTGCGTTGAAACGCAGTTCGCATTTCGGACCAATGCGCATGTATATTCAACTTCCGTTGATGAGTGACTCGCAATTCAGACATGTGCGCATATTTATTTCGCTTGCGTTGATCAGTTGTTCACATTTCGGACCACTGCGCATGTTTATTTAATTTGCGTTGATAAGAGGTTCGCATTTCGGACCAGTGCGCATGTTTATTTAATTTGCGTTGATGCGCGGTTATTATTTCGGATCACTACGCATGTTTATTTAACTTGCATTGACGCGCGGTTTGCATTGTGACCAGTGCGCATTCATTTAACTTGGGTTGATGCGCGGTTCGATTTCGAACCAATGCGCATGTTTACCAAACTTGCGTCGATGCGCGGTCCGTATTTCGGACCAATGCCTATGTTTATTCAACTTAGAAGTTTTGGCGGATCGCCCAAAAAATAATTTTTCAAGAGGGGCCTAACTGGAGAAGAATCGTACAAAAGTGGAAAGGAATTCAATATAAATTGCCGGAGAAGAAACATTTTCAAAATTAAACGCCAATAAATAAAAAATACCCCTCATATGGCCAATTTTTGGCGGATCGCCAAAAATGAGTAATTTTTCAAAACAGGCCTACCTAGGGAATAATCGTACAAAATTTGAAGAAAATCTGATCAAAATTGTGTGAAAAAAGCATTTTGAAAATTGGCAACCACAAAATTACAAATGTTCCAAATTTGACCAATTTGTGGTGGATCGCCAAAAACAGTAAATTTTCAAGAGAGGTTTACCTAGAGAACAACTGTGCAAAATTGGAAAGGAACCCGATCAAAACTGTGGGAGAAGAAGGAATTTAAAAATTAAATACCAAAAAATTAAAAAATGTCCCCCATTTGGCCAATTTTGGCGGATCGCCAAAATGAGTAATTTTTCAAAAGAGGCCTACCTAGGGAATATTCGTGCAAAATTTGAAGAAAATCTGATCAAAATTGTGTCAAAAAAGCATGTTTAAAATTGGCAACCACCAAATTTCAACTGTCCTCCATTTAGTCAATTTTGGGCGGATCGCCAAAAGCAGTAATTTTTCAAGAGAGGCCCACCTAGAAAACATTCGTGTAAAATTTGAGAGGAATCAGATCAAAACTTAAGGAGAAGAAACATTTTAAGTAAAAGTTTACATACTTACCTGCGTACATACGTACATACAGGCGACGGATACCCCTCTATTGATAGGATAAGACCAGCCCGACATAGTCGGCTGGAATAATGAAATACAAACTAGAAGATAGTTGCGCCAGCACAATTGTCTCATATGGTACATTGAGGTACATTGGGAAACTTAAGACAAAATACAGAATCATGGAACTTACACTAACTGTATTATTAAAAGTTATTGACAAAATAAAGAATTTAAGAGCACTTTTCATATTCAGACAATTTTTTAAACACAAACACAACTAGAAGTGTTTTAAACCCAAAGGGTCGAAAATTTGCTCAGAATCGCTCTCTTATTGTTTTAGAGATATTGGCCAACTTCCGGTTTCGACGTCGATCGCCGAGATACCCTTTTATACCAACATTTTAAACCCTTTGGTTCGAAAATTCGCTCAGAATCACTCCTTCTCTAACCGCTTTCGAGATATTGCTATTTTTAACTTTGACCTTGAATTTGACCTTGAAAACAATGCTCAAGGCCACTGAAATTCAATGCAGGTCCACTTCACATTAGTCTGCGTATGTGTGCCAAGTTTCAACTTTCTGCACCTAGCCGTTTCGTAGGAGAGAAGCGAACAAGAATTTGGCCGAAATTGCCCTTTGACCTTGAATTTGACCTTGAAGACAATGCTTAAGGTCACTGAAAATCGACGCAGATCGAGTTCACGTTGGTCTACGTACGTGTGCCAAGTTTCAACTTTCTATGCCCAGCGGTTTCGTCGGAGAAGCGCGACCAATATTTTGGCGGAAAAAAAAAAATAATAATAATAATAATAATAATAATTGAAGAATTCTATGCATTTCAACCTCATATGGTATCTTTGATAGCATGTGGGAATAAAACCATACTCGCTTTGGATCTATCCAACCTGCCCCCACCCCCCGCCGTCCCCCTCCCCCCTTAGAATTGCGCACTGCTAGCTTTCGCCTTTCAAGCTCGGTGCTGCCAGTACTACAGGCTGCGGGACGGGGGTTGTTCGGATCAGTCTTCGCACTCTGCACCATCCGTCACTTAATCACGACCTCATTACACATCCTGTCTGCTAGGCTCTGACTCACTTAGGCTATCCCCTTTTAACTTGTGTCATAAACAATTTATTGTCCCTATTTTGTTATTCTACTATATGAAATGCCATCCGTCGTGGGCGCGCATAGCAAAATCTGAGTGCAGAGTAACTCGTCCTAACAGCTCATAATTAACAACAACATACCAAAGAGGGGGGAGGGGGGGAGCTAAAAAAAGATTTTCCAAAACCATAACGAATATGTTCACTTCATAGCAGTTATATTTTCACGGCTAAACTACATTTATTATCGTTTTCATTTAACACACGTACCTCTGCGTAAATCATTCATGACACCAGAAAGCTGTCCAATCAAACAAAAACAGCCGTAATGCATTCTAAGAATAAAAACCACACCCTTACATCCCGTTTGTGCCTTTGTTTTTTCTTATTTATTTTGTGTATAAAAGGAATTGATGTCAAAGATTTACCTCAGGTGACTGTAAAATGCCTCTATTTGATAAAACAACGCCGAAAAGACCTGAAATAAAAGAATGTAAATGTTCATTTATTTCCTTCTCGCTCTTCATAAAAATCACACACCAACAACAGGAAACTCTGAATAATTCGAAAAGGTTCGGTCACGAAGAAAAATAGCCTTGTTTATCATCATCATCATCATCATCATCATCATCATCATCATCATCATCATCATCATCATCATCATCATCATCATCATCATCATCATCACCATCATCATCATCATCATCACCACCACTACTATCATCATCATCATCATCACCACCACCACCATCATCATCACCACCATCACCATCATCATCACCACCACCATCATCATCATCACCACCACTATCACCATCATCATCATCACCGACCGCCGACCTTTTTAAATTCTTTTTTATTTTTCGGAAAAAAAAATAAACAAACCCGACCAGGTCAAACTTTTTTATAATGAAAATTTCGGTGACCCGGAATTAGCCCTAGGCTTTGTTTCGTTCGCTTGAGGGAGGGAGCTGATGGGGAGGGGTGGAGTATGCAGGGTTGGCTTTGCCTTAATAAGTGTACATTTATAGTAACACACTACCTTTCCAATAAACATGACGTCATCATTTTGTAACAATAGCTTGGGTATTGCCTTAGACGTTATAAATTCATGCTTTTATGACGACTTCTACAACGCCTGCAAAATTCCCAATAAAGAACTACAAATTAACTGCTATTTACAACCATTTTCTGTATCAGGTTAGAACGAACGAATAAAGGGAGGCTATAAAAAGGTAAACCCCTCGCTCTCCTCCAAAAAAAGTCAACTCATCGCAAACTTGACTACCTCTCGAGGAGTACGTCCATCCCCCGTGGGCGATATGGTGTGTGTAAGGCTGTTGCGTGTTGACAACGCAAAATTTAGAAGTGGAGGGATAGGTAGACGTAGTGTCTAACATTCAAACGAATCAATCCATTAACCAGTAGGTGCGCGAGACTGCCGTAGGTACGCTAAGTACAGCGCCGATTTTGAAAAATCCGCCATTTTGTCAATTTAAGTCCCATCCGGAACAATTCTTGATCACTGTACTGCGGAAGGTCCCAAAGAACCCGTGTGTAGAATTTGAAACGAATCCATCTATCAATACGGCCTGTAGGCGCGTGAGGCTGCCCTATATACGCTAAGTCCAGTGCTGATTTTCAAAAGTTCGCCATTTTGTCATTTTTTTTGGTGATCCGGAAAATTTGAAACAAATCCATCTATTAATGTGGCCTGTAGGCGCGTCAGACTGAAGCGTGACAGACGGACAGAGACGGACAGACAGACGGACAGACCGAAAAGTTCAAAACTATATCCCTCCGTTCCACGGGGGATAACGTTCTAAAATGGACAAAAAAGAAAGGAATTGTTTGACATATCTACAGCAACACCTTGACACTGACAGCCATCAGTGGAGTGGCACCCAACGGTGAGGTGGCTCCCATCCGTAAGGTGGCAGGCTTCTGTGGGGTGACACCCATCAGTGGCATCGCACCCATCAGTAAGGTGGCTTCCATCAGTGCGGTTGCTCCCATCAGTGGAGTGGCACTCGTAAGTGGGGTGGCACCCATCATTGGAGAGGTACTAATCAGTAGGGTGACTCCCATTAGTGGGATAGCACCCATCGGTGGGGTGGCACCCATCAGTGATGTGACTCCTATCAGTTGGATGGCATCCATCAGTGAGGTGGCACCCATTAGTGGGTGGCACCCATCACTAGAGTGGCAGCAATGAACAGAGTGGCACCCACCAGCGAAGTGGTACCCGCCAACACAAATGGCACCTATAAGTGTAGTGGAACCGTTCACTACAGTGGCACCGATCAGTGGAGTGGCACCCATGAACATAGTGGCACCCACCATTCGCTTAATTTATTTCGCTGGCTTCTGTTGAATACTGTACTTAACAATTTTTATCACTAATTTGATTTGAATAATTCGTACCATCGTAGATAACACAGCCCCCAAACGTCATGAAAAATCCAAGAGGGCAGCCATTGCGACCTTGAATTTGGGTCAAGGTCATAATAAAAATAACGAGCATCTACCAACTCTGATAGGTCATCTTTGTGCCAGATATCATAGGAAATGGATTATCAGGGTTGGAGTAACAGCCGGCAATGGACGAACGGACGGACAACACTCAAGCCTATAACAAAAACACTGGCGATTCAGCTCAATCGTCCGCTCTGCTATGCGGTAAACTGCAAGAAACTTCTGTCACAGAGCAGCTCATCACGGAAGACTATGTCAGCCACTTACCGTTCTGCTGCTTAGTTTGAAAATGCTTCGATGTAGTGGCACCCATCAGTGAGATGGCAGCATCATTTGGATGGCAGCATCAGTGAAGTGGCACCCATCAGTGGGGTGGCACCGATCAGTAGGATGGCACAATCAGCGGAGGAAGCATCAGTGGAGTGGCACCAATCAGTGGGATAGCACCCATCGATGAAGTGGCACCGATCAGTGGGGTGGCACCGATCAGTAAGATGGCACAATCAGTGAAGTGGCACCCATCAGTGGAGTTCACACCAATCAGTGAAGTGGCTCCATCAGTAGGATGGCACCCATCAGTGAAGTGGCTCCCATCAGTGGGGTGGCACCATCAGTGGAGTGACACCTACCATTAGAGTGACACCCATCAGTGGGGTGGCTCGCATCAGTGCTTGAAAATTACGGCGAATCTATCAAAAGCTGCCCTTGGTTGTTTTGCGAATCCTGCTCGCTCTGTGACACAAAACGATGTTAGACATGCCATACACCAAGACTGTAGACGTGTGGACTGAGTGTGGGCTAAGAGTGTGGACTAAGAGTGTAGACTAAGAGTGCAGACCAAAAGTGTAGACTAAGAGTGATCAAAAGTGTGGACTGAGTGTGGGCTAAGAGTGTAGACCAAGAGTGTAGGCTGAGTGTAAACTAAGAGTGTAGACTACGAGTGCAGACTGAGTGTGAACTAAGTGCACTGGCTTGACTAAGAGTGTAGACCAAGAGCGTGGACTGAGAGTGGACTAAAACTGTGTAGACTATCAGTGTAGACCAATAGTGTGGACTAAGAGCGTAGACTAAGAGTGTGGACTTAAAGCGGAGTAGAAGGTTTGCAGACAGACTGACGGACAAATGGTAGACATGTGCACAGATGACAGAAGGACGTAAAGTAGACTGGTGGATAGATGACACCGAGATGGATGCATAAGTGACAGACAGGGACGGAGGGCGGAGTGACAGAAGGATTACAGAGTCGGGAGGACAAATGACAGAGACGGATGATTGAGAGACAGATGACAAACGGTAGCATGAGTAACAGAGGGAGGGATGAGTGAGACGGGTGGTAGGACGAGTGACACAAGGAGAGATGAATGACCGACAGACGGTAGGATGACAGAGGGAAGGGACGATTGACAGACAGATGACAGACGGTAAGATGAGTGACACCGGGAGGAATGAGTGACAGACAGACGGAAGGATGAGTGACAGCGGGAGGGAGGAGTGAGAGACGGACGGTAGGACGAGTGACAGAGGGAGGGAGGAGTGACAGACGGACGGTAGGACGAGTGACAGAGGGAGGGAGGAGTGACAGACAGACGGTAAGATGACAGAAGGTAGGATGAGTGACAGAGGGACGGATGTATCGCATGCAAGTCAAATAACAAATCCGAATTATAGATAAAAAAACAACGCAGAAATTACAGATTAAAATAACCTTTATTGCCCAACGGCATGTCGTGAACACGTTGTGACGAATCGTCCAATGATTCTGCTTTCACGTTCAAAAATAAACAAAACATTTAAACAAATAGGCGCTGATACTACAATTTATACTATCCATCTTCGAAAAAAAAGAAGAAACATTAATTTATTCAAAGCAGTTTCTTTTTCTTTCTTTTTTTTTTTTTGGGGGGGGGGGGGGGGGGTTAGGGGTGGGGGCAGTCGGGGAGATACCGCTTTTTATCTATCAAACCGCTGCAGACCAGGTATCCACTTATTTTTCTTTCACCCAGGCTACTGCTTTACAAACTAACAACTTCCGGTTAACAACTACACTGCACAGTTTCCAGTTAATTACACAACACAACTGGGAGTACTTATTGTTTATCTATTCGCTTACAGAGTACTCTCGGATGTGTACTCAAAGTACCACCAACTGCCCAGTAACCAGACTTGTGTGTACCTTCATTGTATTAGAAGATCATCCATTGAATTACTTTCGCGAAAATTTAGAACTTTTCCCCCTCCCGCCTGTAATCCCTCCCCCCTCCTCCCCCTTGACTTTACTCGGCAACATCCGCTTGAATATAGTGAGATGATGACGTCACCGCATTCACTGTGTGTACCGGTATGGGTGACGTTTGTCATGTTGCATGCACCACCCCTACCCCTCCCCCCCCCCCCCAATAATGACGTCACACAGACATGCACAGTCCTGGGATATTCGTGGCTACAAAACCGGACAGAAAATAATTCTACCAATCCTAACTACGCTCTAATAAATCTCATTTTAAATTTGATCACTAATACAATTGTCACATGACTTGTGTAAATGCCTTAATCCGATTGGCTGATTCCTGTATCAATGATTTATTTTTTAATTTTGATCAGTGATGTTGACTGGGTTGCCTGTTTCGATTGATATCACAATTATTTGTATTCGAAACGCCAGTTCAATCCCATAATCAAAAATGTACTGACTTATTTCGAGACAGTGTTGACCAGGGACGAAAATGTTGGCCTGGACGCGAGATAGTGTTGACCAAGTATGAAAATGTTGACCTGAATCCACATTTTCCTACTAGCCAATAATTAACAGATAGTGACTTGTTTGAGTAAGATGTTGACGTTTACGCCAATCAAATTTCAGCATTTACCCAAGTCCTGTAACAGTACTTCCTACGCAAAACAAGGCGACATTTGCTATCATTAATCAAATTATTTTTCTTTTTTATTATTTAAGGATTTGTTTTTCTATAGTAACAGCACTCTGCGGCCAACGATAACCTAGCAGCCATTGAAATGCAACATAGCAACCGTTAAATAGTAATCTGACAACAAACTCGTATGACGTCAAAAATAACTTGACGTCACACAATACCACCTGACGTCATAAACACGAATTATCGGCACAGAATTATACGACGTCACAAAATGTCAGCACACAACTGTATGGCGTCACGAAATGTCAACGCAGAATAGTGTGACGTCACGAAATGTCAGCACAGAATTACATGACGTCAGAAAATGCCAGCACAGACTTGTATGACGTCACGAAATAGAACACAGTTGTACGAGGTCACTAAATGTCAGAGCTGAATTGCATGACGCCACGAAATATCCGTACAGAATTGTATGACGTCATCAAATATTAACATAAAACTGGCTGACGTCACAGAATTAAGAAAAACGAAGCTTGGAGCTGATACACCCCACAACAGAAACAAAGAATGAAACTGCATTTATAGTTACGTTTATCACAGTATTTTTTGCTGAGTCATTCACTAATTATCGCCCACACTTTCCAAACCTCACTTTCTAAAGGAAATAATGTAAAAATAAAATCTTTCTATGCTAAATGCACCACAGGGGAATCTACGGTACTTCCCCAGTTAAGTACTTCTTTCATCGGGTACTTCCTGCGTCAAGTACTTGTAGCATAGGCACTTCCCGCTTTAAGTACTTCTATCATTGATACTTCCCGAGTTAAGTACTTCTATCATCGGTACTTCACGAGATAAGTACTTCTATTTCTTACTTTTATTTTATTTATTACAAGAAGCTCTGACAAGTACAAGCAAAAGTGTGTTACAATATCCAATGATATTTCGAATATTAAAAATCCCTTTTTTCACGAAGATCGAATTGCAGCCCCTGGCAAGCATCCTGATGTTTGGATTACACGTGACCGACAGATGACACGTGACCAACACATGGTGACACGTGACCAACAGAGGATGACACGTGACCAACAGAGGGTGACACGTGATCAACACATGGTGACACTTGACCAACCGAGGATGACACGTGATCAACACATGATGACACGTGACCAACAGAGGATCACACGTGATCAACACATGATGACACGTGACCAACAGAGGATGACACGTGATCAACACATGGTCACACGTGACCAACAGAGGATGACACGTGATCAACACATGATGACACGTGACCAACAGAGGACGACACGTGATCAACACATGATGACACGTGACCAACAGAGGATGACACGTGATCAACACATGGTGACACGTGACCAATAGAGGATGACACGTGATCAACACATGATGACACGTGACCAACAGAGGATGACACGTGATCAAAACATGACAGGTGACCAATAGAGGATGACACGTGATCAACACATGGTGACACGTGACCAACAGAGGATGACACGTGATCAACACATTATGACACGTGACCAACAGCGGATGACAGGTGATCAACACATGATGACACTTAACCAATAGAGGATGACACGGGATCAACACATGATGACACGTGACCAATATATGGTATCATGCGACCAGAACATGATGACACATGGTGACACATAATAACACGTGACAGACATATTATAGCGCGTGGACGACGCATGATCAAAACACAACACGTGACTGACACATGATTGACACGTGACAGACATGATGAAACGTAAGACACACATAATAACACATAATAACACGTGACTGACACATGACTGACACGCGTCTGATACATGACTGACACGTGTCTGACACACGACTGACAAGTGACTGACACATCAGGACCGCCCATTCTGACACATGAACTACCCACTCTAACGCACAGAGCTGCCGACTAGGAAGTGCAGGACCAAGCAGACGGCTATTTACTGATCAGCGATTACAATACGCTGAACACGCGAGTCGTTCCGAGCGCATTTTTCGCGGTATACTACCGAACAGCTTGTGAACGTCTAGCCAAATCCATTGCGAGGTTCTGCGAAAAATGCTATTATTGAATCCCAGCAAAGTAAAAATTTCTACTGAATGTTTTTTTCTGCGAATAGGCTCTAAAGTAAGTCGCGCAGAACGCTTATAATGCTGATGCTATCTCACATCGTCGGGTTGAATATTGCACCTTGCGGGGGCTGCTCGTGACCTTGACCTCGTTATTTGAGCCAGTCAAGGTCATCGTCGTCGTCATCGCTGCCAAATAGTGGCGGTGGTGGCGGTTTGGGCTTGAAATCCTGTAAAAAACCAAAGGCACAGTGAAAACACACCTTAAACATTTCAGAGTGAAAACACACCTTAAACATGACAGAGTGAAAACACACCTGAGAAACGAAACAGAAATCTGGATCCTTCCTAGCTTTATTTATTTTTTATTTTTTTGTGAACTCGTGTATTTTTTTCTAATGCTTCATTTGATATTTATAGTTTGTTAAAATAGAAGGCAAGAAATTGTCTTAATTTTTCTCTCTATTTTTTTTAAAATTTATTTGCTTGTTTTTTTTTTTAATTTTTTGCTATCTTTTAAAAAATTTTTCCGTTACTGATTTTCTTTTATTTACTTTGAAATTTTTTTCCTCGACTTAGTTTTTATTTTATTTATTTATTTTGATATCCACTTGATATTCAATATCACCAAGATATTAGCAAAAATTACTGTGGCATTCATGTCACATTTCATTTTTTTTTTTCGAGTAGTAAACGAAAAAATAATTTCTCGCTATGTTTTTGTTGAAGTATTTCTTAGACACCGAGGGAAATGTAAGGGAGGGCGGGGCGGGGGGGGGGGGGGGGGTTAAACGGGTAAGGGGGAGGGAGGGGAGTGGCGTGTGAAGCAAAAAAGATCTTACTTATAAATCAACTAGATTTCAAAATGTGCACGCATCTCACTGAATCTCGGCATCTATCACTATCCTTTGGCACGAGCATTTGTTTTTAATTTTACCGAACATTTACAATTTCATTATTTTCCATCATAAATTTACTGTTTGCTGTTGCTATTGACTTATTTTAAAATTTTTATTGATTAATTTCCTTTTATTGTAAAATTGTATAACATTTTGGCAACCCCCATCCCCTCCCCAACCCCCTCACACCGACCCTAATGCCACAGATTCCTAAACGCGTCTTGCTTTTAACAAAGCACCACCCCCTCCCCCTCACCCGGTCCGCCCTGCTACCTAAAATTCCCAACCCACCATTCAACAACCCGTCACATTTTTCATTAAGCCCCCCTCCCCCGCCACCGACCCCCTCCAGCAAACAACCTCTTCCTGCAAAGTGCCCCCATTCATTTCAAAAGACGAGCTATCCCCATCCAAGAGGTGTCAGCCCTCCCAACCCCCCATCCAAAACTTGCCCCAGTACACACTTTATCCCCTGCCATGACTCCTCCCTTCTCCGCGCCACCCCCCCCCCCCCCCCCAACAACAGGGATGACGTGGGGCTCGTATACTTAAAACAATACCGAGCGCACAAATGCTCGAGTACTGTGTTTACAAAGTACTACCCAGAATCCAGGTACTCGGGGGCTGGTATTCATAAAGCACTACACAGTACCGAGTACTCGGGGTCGTATTCATAAAGGACAACTCAGTACCCCGGTACTCGGGGGCTCATATTCATAAAGCCCTACCCAGCGCTCAAATACTTGCAGACTGTAGTCATTAAGCACTACCCAGGACCGAGTACTCGGGGCCTGTATTCATAAAGCACTACCCAGGACAGAGTACTCGGGGCCCGTATTCATAAAGCACTACCCAGGACCGAGTATTCGGGGCCCGTATTCATAAAGCACAATCCAGGACCGAGTACTCGGGGGTTGTATTCGTAAAGCCGTCCCCAACATCCAGGTACTCAGAGCTCGTATTTATAAAGCACTATCCAGCACCAGGTCACTCGGGAGGGGGGGGGGGGTGTATTTATAAACCATCACCCAACACCCGGGTATTGGGACTTGTACTCATTAAGGACTACCCAGCACCTAGTGGAATCGTATTCATAGAACAGCAGAAAAAAGCAGTGTTTTTTATGAATATGGGTCCGGATCTATATGGACTAGGCAGGGATCACACATTCCCTACCCAGGCTATTTATAGCAGGAAGATCATGACCACGGCGTAGAGAGCGACAAGAAATACCGTTACGTCATCAACGCTCGACTCCTCCCCTCTCGGCGCTAGAGTCTCGGGCTGAAAAGCAGAGTGATGCCCACACTGTATAACCTCACTGTATAACCCTCAATGTATAACCCACACTGTATAACCCACACTGTATAACCCTCACTGTATAACCCTCACTGTATATCCCACACTGTATAACCCTCACTGTATAACCTTCACTGTATAACCCTCACTGTATAACCTTCACTGTATAACCCTCACTGTATAACCCTCACTGTATATCCCACACTGCATAACCCACATTGTATAACCCTCACTGTATAACCCTCACTGTATATCCCACACTGCATAACCATCACTGTATAACCCTCACTGCATAACCTTCACTGTATATCCCACACTGCATAACCATCACTGTATAGCCCTCACTGTATAACCTTCACTGTATAACCCACATTGTATAACCCTCACTGTATAACCTTCACTGTATAACCTCACTGCAGAACCTTCACTGTATAACCTCACTGTATAACCCTCACTGTATAACCATCACTGTATAACCCTCACTGTATAATCCTGCCTGTATCACCCTCACTGTATAACCTTCACTTTATAACCCACATTGTATAACCCCCACTGTATAACCATCACTGTATAACCCTCAGTGTATAATCCTGCCTGTATAACCCTCACTGTATAACCTTCACTTTATAACCCACATTGTATAACCCCCACTGTATATCCCACACTGCATAACCCTCACTGTATAACCCTCACTAAATAACCCTCACTGTATAACCCACATTGTATAAGCCTCATTGTATAACCTTCACTGTATAACCTCACTGTGTAACCCTCACTGTATAACCCTCACTGTATAACCCTCACTGTATAACCTTCACTTTATAACCCACATTGTATAACCCCCACTGTATAACCTCACTGTATAGCCCCCACTGTATAACCCTCACTGTATAACCCACATTGTATAACCCTCACTGTATAACCCACATTGTATAACCCTCACTATATAACCTTCACTGTATAACCTTCACTGTATAACCTCACTGTATAACCCTCACTGTATAACCCACATTGTATAACCCTCACTGTATAACCTTCACTGTATAATCCTGCCTGTATAACCCTCACTGTATAACCCTCACCTTATAACCCACACCGTATAACCCTTACTGCATAACCCTCAATGTATAACCCACACTGTATAACCCACACTTATAAAACGATTTTTAACTCACTTTGTCCATCGCTTGTTATCAAGTTATCATGTGTACCATTGTTCGGATAGACAACAGACTATAGTGCCTTTGTACTCGAGTGTCTTCGTATTGAAATGGCTTTGCATTGGAGTACCTTTGTACTTTAGTGCCTCCGTATTGCCTTTTTTTTTTAATTGTAGTGCCTTTGTGTTGGAGTATATTTGTATTGGGGGTGCCTTTGTACTGCAGTACCTTTGAATTGCAGTGGTTTTTATTGTAGTGCCTTTGTACTGGCGCCTTTGTATCGGAGTATATTTGTATTGGCGGAGGATAGGGGAGGGGGGGAGGGGGGGACCGCAACTGCCTGCTTCTAATACGAAGTACGACAGGACATGATTTGTAAATATCAGAAAACATTAAATTCGTTTCAGAAATACACAAATAAAGCTGGGATTCTTATCTCTTGTCTCCGCCTTACCCCTTCACATCACCTCCCCCCCTCTCCCTCTGACACCTCCAACCCTCCCTCTCCCTCCCTCCACACCCCCTTCATCCTTCCCCCCTCTCTCTCTCTCACCGCCTCTACACATCCACGCCCTCTCCTCCTCCCCACCCCCACCCTTCTCCCCGCCCATGCACTCACATCCTCGTCAGACTCCTCCGACTCTGGTGGGTCCTCCTCGCCCTCCTATCCCTCCCCGCCCCCACCCCTCCTCACCCCCTTCCACTCCTCGACCCCCACCTTCTCCATATCCCCCTCCCCCACCCATACACTTACATCCTCGTCAGACTGCTCTGCCTTTGATGGTTCCTCCTCGCCCCCACCTCTCCCTTCCCCACCCCTCCCCTCCCCGCCCCTCCACTCCTCGACCCCCCACCCTCTCCATACACTTACATCCTCGTCAGACTGCTCTGCCTTTGATGGTTCCTCCTCGCCCCCATCCCTCCCCTCCTCGACCTCCCACCCTCTCCATACACCCTCCCCCCTCCCCCGCCTATACACTTACATCCTCGTCAGACTCCTCGGCCTTCGGCGGGTCCTCCTCGCCCCCACCCCTCCCATCCCCGCCCCCTCCCTCCCCGCCCCCACCCCTCCCCGCCCCCACACCTCCTCGACCTCCCACCCTCTCCATACACCCTCCCCCCTCCCCCGCCCATACACTTACATCCTCGTCAGACTCCTCGGCCTTCGGCGGTTCCTCTTTCTTCTTTGACGTCTTCGTGACGTTCTTCTTGATGACGAAATCAAAGTCGTCATCGTCATCGTCGTCAAACAATCCCCTGTCAACATACCACTGTAAGTCAACAAACCATGCAAGTCAACAAATTTCTGCGGGTCAACAAATCTCTAAGTAAACAAACCGCTGTTAGTCAACCAGCCTTGCCAGTCAACAAACTATTGCAAGTCAACAAACCCCACAAGTTAACAAACACGTTGAAGACCAGTCAACAGTGCAAATGCCTGTGCACAGACATTTCATGTCCGAAAGGAATAAAAATAATATTTCAAATTAATATTTCAAATATATTTCCCAGAATTGTCACTTCAATGGCAAAAACTGCCAACTGAAAATAAATTATATATTCTTCGCAAAACAACGATTCGATTATGATTCTAAGTTTTAAAATATTTTTTTACATATATTTTAGGGGAATTTTATTGACTATCATAAATATACACTATGACATTATTTCATGTGTTCCAAAGGATACCAAGTACCTCAGAAGTAAACACCAGGTACTTAATCAAATACGTCAGCCGTCAACACCAGATACTTACTCAAATATGTCAGCCGTAAACACCAGGTACTTATTCAAATACTCCAGCCGTAAACACCAGGTACTTATTCAAATACGTCAGCCGTAAACACCAGATACTTACTCAAATATGTCAGCCGTAAACACCAGGTACTTATTCAAATACTCCAGCCGTAAACACCAGGTACTTATTCAAATACTCCAGCCGTAAACACCAGATACTTATTCAAATACGTCAGCCGTAAACACCAGGTACTTATTCAAATATGTCAGCAGTAAACACCAGGTACTTAATCAAATGCGTCAGCCGTAAACACCAGATGCTTATTCAAATACGTCAGCCGTAAACACCAGATACTTATTCAAATACGTCAGCCGTTAACACCAGGTACTTATTCAAATATGCCAGCAGTAAACACCAGGTACTTAATCAAATACGCCAGCCGTAAACACCAGGTACTTATTCAAATACTTCAGCCGTAAACACCAAGTACTTAATCAAATACGTCAGCCGTGAACACCAGGTACTTCTTCAAATACGTCAGCCGTAAACACCAGGTACTTCTTCAAATACGTCAGCCGTAAACACCAGGTACTTATTCAAATACTCCACCCGTAAACACCAGTGCCTTTTCCGTCCTTAAAGCCGAATCTCCAAAATACACGTCTTTTTCATTTTTCAGATTTTTCACACTCACACTGTGACTTGTTCAAACTCACAGTTACGTTTTTCACACTCACACTGTGACCTTTTCACACTCACACTGTGACTTTTTTCACATTCACACTGTAACTTTTTGCACACTCACACTGTGACTTTTTTCACACTCACACTGTGACTTTTTTCGCACTCACACTGTGACTTGTTCACACTCAAAGTTACGTTTTATCACACTCACACGATGACTTTTTTTCACACTCATACTTCGACTTTTTTCACACCCACACTGTTACCTTTTGCACACTAACACTGTGACTTTTTCACACTCACACTGACTTTTTTCACACTCATACTGTGACTTTTTCACACTCACAATGTGACTTCTTTTTCATACTCACACTGTGACTTTTTTCACACTGACACTGTTACTTTTCTCACACTCCCGCTGTAACTTGTTTAACAGTCACACTGCGACTTTTTTCACACTCACACTGTGACTTCTTCACACTCACACTGTGACTTTTTTCACACTCACACTGTGACTTTTCTCACACTCACGCTGTAACTTGTTTCACATTCACACTGTGACTTTTTTCACACTCACACTGTGACTTCTTCACACTCACACTGTTACTTCTTCACACTCACGCTGTGACTTTTTCACACACACACTGGTTAAGCCCTGAATTCCTTTAAATTGACACTTACTTGCTCTCCTCTGCGAACAAGGATTTCCCTGCCGACTGGCTTTTCTTAGAAGGTCCCTCCTTTGCCGGCCCCTTCCCTTGTGTTGATTCAACAGGGACCGTCTCAAACAAGGGATCCACTTCCGGCTGGGCGTCCGTTGGAGTCTGATCAGCCAAGGTGGAATCTAAATCGGATTTAGTTGAAAATATTGTTTCATTGGCAGTTTCAAACGTTTGATTTAGATTTTCTGATTCTTTTGGCGATTGAATTTGATCCGTGACGTCATCATCGTTTTCTTTTGATTGAGATCCCGGTGGATTTTCAGTTACTTTACGCTGAATAGGCTGAAATAAATCTTCGTCATCCGAATCGTCATCGGCTATTTCCGTAACAACTTCGGGATTTTCCGCCGACTCCTCTTTAGCATTCGTATTGGCCTCGGGCATTTCCGTATCAGGTTCGCTTGTGCCAATCCCTTCGGGTGTTTCCGGGCATGCCACGAGAGGGTCAGCGGCAACCTCTCTCACCGCTTGAGTCACGTGATCCCTGGATGACTTAAATAATTCCGACTCCTCTTCTGATTCTTCTTCACCGGACGTGACATCATCACGTCTTTCAGAGCTTCGGCTTTCGCTTACATCTTCGTTTACTTCCGTACTTTCCCGACTTTCTCCATCACCACCTTGTTCATCATCCACACTCCTCTCGGACTCGTTTTCCACTCGCCTATCCGAAGCGGCGACAGGACTTTCACTCGTTTCGACTGCCTTTTCCAGTTCCGCGGAATGCTGCTCCGAATGACTAGCACCGTTTTGAACACCAGTATTAGAATGCGACAAGTCTCTCTCTTGTGCTGACGTCTCTACCCGAATATCGCTCACTTTGTCCGCCGTCTCTATTTTTAGCGGTTCGTCCGCCTGTGTGGGGGGTTGTTGGGTGGGCTGCGGCAGGGGGCTGCTGTCGTCTGCTCCTCTCTCCCGCTCGGTTGTGACGTCATCGCCCTCTGAAGTAAAGGCAAAGGCAATTATTATTATTATTACTATTTCATTTTTCGAAACTTTCCATCAATTTAATGCCAGTTTTTTTCCCTTTCGCAATAAATAAATAAATAAATAAAAACAACAAAAAAAAAACACGCAGCTTGGTGGAGAACGAACTGGTAGGAAACTTGTGGTAACAAGTCGTGATAAAAGTGATAAAAGTGATAAAAAAGTAATAAAAGTGATAAAAAAGTGATAAAAGTGATAAAAAAGTGATAAAAGTGATAAAAAAGTGATAAAAGTGAACCCATCACCAATCTAGAGCAATTTTAAAAATTCACATATGAAAAGTTTTTGAAGTTCGAAGTTCTATCCTTCAGGCAATTCTTGTTGGATCGATAAAAAAAATAGCCCCGGTACAGGATCAGGGTCTGTGAGGGAAAAAAGGTGTAACACACAACAGGCCACCGTAGAGGTCGGCTGCTGGACAGCAACGAGAATGATCGCGCTAAAACCGTGGGAGGAGTAGCTAGGAAAAATATCTAATGCTCCCCGAAATATCTAATGCTCCCCAAAATGTCTAATGGTCCCCAAGATATGTTATGCTCCCCGAAATGTCTAATGGTCCCCGCACATATAGACATGCAGTCGGTTCATTCACACAATGCCTGCACTAGACAAGCGTGACGATCGGGGGAGGGGGAGGGGGAGGGGAGGGGGTGGGGTGGGAGGCACTTGGTGACATATGTGTTAACAAGCATGCTTATAAAATGCGGAGAACGAGGGTACAACTGAAACCAGCTGGGGTGCGATCGGAGTGCCAATTTCGTTAAAGAAAGGGAGGGAACTTTCATTCAGTACGTTTTATACAAAAAGGGGGCGGGGGTCTTTCGAAACTGCACTCCGCACTTAATAAAAAAAAAGGGGGGGGGGGGGTATTTTAAACTTGACACTGCGCGCTTAGTGGGTCGTTTTAACAATTCATTGACACGACAGTGCTCCTCCCTTCCGTCTCCCCGCCCCCCCCCCCCCAAAGCCGGACTTTAAGTCGGCTGAACATACAACAACAACCTTCGTTTAAGAGCTAGTCAAGTATATGGCATTTTATTACAGCACCAGAGCGGGACTGAGGGTGGACCACATGAGCTGTAAATTACGCCATTACTTGTGGGCCTCTTGGGACTCAGTTCCTGCTTTCTTTCTAAAAGTAGTTTTAAATTATTCAGTCACCGAAAGCGCAGGACAAACATAAAAATAAACTTTTGCTGTTTTTTTTTTTTTTGGCAAATAAAAAAGTCATTTCGCAACAGAACTGTATCAACTTGGTGATAGTAAATAAAACGCACTTATACAAAAAAAATAAACTTTTGCTGTTCTTTTTTGTTTTTGGTTTTTTTTTTGTACGCACTAATACATACGGTTTAATTCCTTAGAGGGGAAAAGCTTTATATGGTCATTTCTTTAGACAACCGACCGGTTGTTAAATAATAATAATAGATAGATAAAATTAATAAAAATAAAATGCAAAAATAAAGAAACACAAAAATGAATGAATAACAAACAAAATAAAGAAATACAGAAATAAAAAGTTTAAAAAAAATAAAATAGAGCAGTGTGCATAGCCCACATATTCCCCACAGGCCCCCCATCAATTAAACACAGCCATCAATAGTCAATCAAAGAGCTGAAATTTCCTGAGTCCAGTTGGTACATTTTCTTTTGCAAAGAACCTAACCCACTTACAATACCGATCTGCGTTTGTTCCGATAGAAGCTACATACCAAGTTTCATTAAAATCCCTGCGGTTGTTCTTGAGATGTCGTGTTAACAAACTCATTCTGATGCTGAATAATTTCCAGGATTTGGTAAATTTCAAAGTGCATTTGGCTCTTTTCCCTTGGGCCAACCTAACCCATTTACAATACCGATCTTTGTTAGTGTTCATTGAAGCTACACACCAAGTTTCATTAAAATCCTTGCAGTTCTTGAGATAACAATAGTCAATCAAGAGCTGAAATTCCAGCTGGTCCACTTTCCTTGGACGAACTTGGCCCATTTACAATACCGATCTGTGTTTGAAGCTACATACCAAGTTTCATTAAAATCCTTGCAGCAGTTTTTGAGTTATCGTGTCAACAAGTTGTTGATGACAGACCGACAGACCGACCGACCGACACACGGTCGACCGCATATATTCCCACAGGTTCCGCCAGTGGGGAACAAATTAATAAAACGAGAGGATGGGGTGGGGGGAGGGAGGGAAACAAAAAATAAACCCATGAAACCTAAAAGACGGTTTCGGCGCGGATGACATTGGTCAAGCATTTATTTATTGTTACCAAATTAAGCATTGTTTACATTTGTGCGCCTATCAGCCAATCAAATCAATCAATGAGATCCGACTGATCCATAAATTTATTTGGGATTTTCTCACCCTCTTCCCCACCCCTCCCCTCCCTACCCCACTCCTCCAAAGTAAAAAAAACAAACATGAATCCAAGATGGTGACTATTGTGACCTTGAGAGTGGGTCAAGGTCAAACTAAAACTACTTTGCTCCTTCTAAGGAAACAGACCATCGTACAGAGCATCGCCAGCAACCGGAATTAAAAGTGCAAGATGGCAGCCATTATGACCTTGAAATCGGGTCAAGGTCAAGAAAAAAATAACGTGCACCTACTCACTATGGTAGGTTATCTATGTACATGTACTAAATATCATAGGAAACACATGATAAAGAGTGACTGCAAGCGGTGGACGGACGGATGGGCAACACCTACACCTAGCCCCCACAGGGGCTGAAGCTGGGGTTTGGGATTTAACAGAGTACATAACATGAAACACATGCAAAGTTCGTACTAACAAAATAGTTTACCGTAAACCCTTGCCCAGCACACAGTGCTCCAAAATCAATTTACCATAAAACCCAGCTGAACACTAGCCGTTACCGTAAACCTCTGCTAAAACTTGACTACGTCTCGAGGGGTACGTCTATCCCCCGTGGGCGATATGGTGTGTTTAAGGCTGTTGCGTGTTGACAACGCAAAATTTAAAAGTGGACGGATAGGTAGACGTAGTGTCTAACATTTAAACGAATCAATCCATTAACCAGTAGGCGCGTGAGACAGCGCCGATTTTGAAAAATCCGCCATTTTGTCAATTTAAGTCCCATCCGGAAAATTCTTGGTCACTGCACTGCGGTGGTCCCAAGGAACCCGTGTGTAGAATTTGAAACGAATCCATCTATCAATGAGGCCTGTAGGCGCGTGAGGCTGCCCTATATACGCTAAGTCCAGTGCTGATTTTCAAGTCCGCCATTTTGTCAATTTTTTCCGATCCGGAAAATTCTTGGCCACTGCACTGCGGAAGGGTCCAGAGAAGCCGTGTACAAAATTTGAAACGAATCCATCTATTAATGTGACCTGCAGGCGCGTGAGACTGAAGCGTGACAGACGGACAGAGACGGACAGACAGAGAGCGGACAGACCGGAAAGTTCAAAATTATATCCCTCCGTTCCACGGCGGATAATAACAAAATCAAATCGGTCTTACGGTTAAAATCTGTAGACATCAAATGCCACAATTCCGGTCGGGTTTACGGTAAAAAAGGGTTTACACCAAGCGCTAAAATAGCAGTCCAGTTGGAGCACCCGTACACACCCTGCGTTGAAATTAAGCAGCGTTTACGGTAAACCATCGTTCACCTCAAGCTATCGAATTTACAATACACCCGCACCAAATACCAAGCGCTAAAATGCAATCAAATTTACAGTAAACCCGCACCAAACACCACGCGCTAAAATGCCATCAAATTTACAGTAAACCCGCACCAAACACCACGCGCTAAAATGCAATCAAATTTACCGTAAACCCGCACCAAACACCACGCGCTAAAATGCAATCAAATTTGCAGTAAACGCGCACCAAACACCACGCGTTAAAATGCAATCAAATTTACCGTAAGCCCATGCGAAACGCCAAGCGCTAAATTGGCAAATGTGATATAATTCTCACCTTTGGGTGCCAGTTGTTGATTGTGGCCTTGGGGTAAAGGCAGAACACAGGAGCTGGGGGACAAGGAGGACAGGGGGGACAATGGGGACAAGGAACGGGGAGGCGTGGTGAATTCTGTGTCGCTATCCGGAGATTCGAAACCTAAACCAACGGAATAAACTTAAAACAGGACGCGAAAAATCACTGAAAAGTGTACTGGCTTTTAAAATTTGTGCTCATAAAAAAGTGCAACATTAAAACTCTAAAATACTATACATCAACATATGAAACAAGAAAAAACAAAAACAAAAAACAAAACAAATTAATGTGACTAGGAATATGCATGTGCACGTGCTGAAAGTACAAGTTTCTGGATTTATACACGTGCTAAAACAATATAACATTTATACACACGTGCTACAACAGTACAATTTACAAACGCTTACATGCGTGGTTTTTCTATATTTAACGCTGTATTCACTTTAAAATAAGACTATATCAAGCAAATAACGACTCCTGTTTTTTTTTCTTCTTTTTTTCTGGCGAAACAATTTAACAAACGAAAAGTAGTCCATTCCTGGAATAGATAACTTAGACAAAACGAATTACGTCATTCGCTACATATTTACGTGTATATATCTATATACACTTATGTTTATAAATATTTATTTATATCATAAATATTTTTTTATATTTATTATATTGAGATATCTATTTATTATCTATACATATCTGACTGAACTTCAGAACTTTTATTTCGCCGATAACGAAAACGCTACGGATTTTTATATGCTTGAGATATCCTTATTTTAAATAAAGGAGTGTTAAAATTTAATTATTAACTTATTTGGTAATTCTTTAATTCATCATATCATCCGTTTGAAGAGGGTAAGGTGCAGAGAAAGAAAGAACCTGTGCCGCGTGCACTACAGTTCAGCACGTGCCACAAACGCGGTCTGCTGAAACATAGATCAGCACGTGCCACAAACGCGGCCTGCTGCAACATAGCCGGGCACGTGCCACAAACGTGGACTGCTGCAACACAGTTCGGCGCTTGCAAGAATATCAGACTGTTTCGGCAAGCGCAGAAGTGAAATAAAGGCAGAAGGTAAATGCACCACAGAAACAAGAGGTGTACCAGAGAAACACGAGATGTACCAGGGAAACACGAGATTTATTACGGAAACAAGAGATGTACCATAGAAACAAGAGATGTACTATGGAAACAAGCGATGTACCAGAGAAACAAGAGATGTACGAGGGAAACATGAGATGTACCAGGGAAACAAGAGATGTACCAGAGAAACAAGAGATGTACCAGGGAAACATGAGATGTACCATAGAAACAAGAGATGTGCCATGGAAACAAGCGATGTACCAGAGAAACAAGAGATGTACCAGGGAAACAAGAGATGTACCAGGAAAACGAGAGATGTACCAGGAAAACGAGAGATGTACCAGGGGAACAGGAGATGTGCCAGGGAAACACGAGATGTACCAGAGAAACAAGAGATATACCAGGGAAACACGAGATGTACCAGAGAAACAAGAGATGTACCAGGGAAACAAGAGATGTACCAGGGAAACACGAGATGTATCAGAGAAACAAGAGATGTACCAAGGGAAATAAGAAATGTACCAGGGAAACACGAGATGTACCTGGGAAACACGAGATGTATCAGAGAAACAAGAAATGTACCTGGGAAACAAGAGATGTACCAGGGAAACAACAGATATACCAGGGAAACAAGAGATGTACCTGCGAAACAACAAATGTACCAGGGAAACGAAATTGCCAGGGAAACACGAGATGTACCAGGGAAACAAGAGATGTACCAGGGAAACAACAAATGTACCAGGGAAACGAAATGTGCCAGGGAAACACGAGATGTACCAGGGAAACAAGAGATGTACCAGGGAAACACGAGATGTACCAGGGAAACACGAGATGTGCCAGGGAAACACGAAAGTACCTGGGAAACACGAGATGTGACAGGGGTAAGGAATGGACATTTAATAAATTAGCTGAGAAGGCAATTAAGCAGGGGAGGGGGCAAGGGCATAAGAAGTAGGCGGGGGGAGTAATGGGGGGGGGGGAGAACGCTTAAGCGACCGACTACAAGACGTCACCTCGTGTCAGTCGCTCCGTCACATCCGGGGACACAGTGACGTCATCGGCGTTGTCGGACTGCAAATCGTCTGCAAACACAGTGATCTAGAATGACGTCACATCGCATTACGGCGGGATTAGGAATCAACTTACATTACAGCATTTCTGCCACATCAGAGCCATTTATTTTTTGTTTTTCAACATTTCAGTGACATTTTGAAGAATGAAAAATATAGGAAAGCTAGAGCAGTGTGCATAGTCCACATATTCCCCACAGCCCCCCCACCCCCCCCCCCCCCATCAGTTAAAAACGGCCATCAATAGTCAAGGGCTGAAATTTTCTAAGTCCAGCTGGCCCATTTACAATACCGATCTGTGTTTGCTCCCATAGAAGCCACATACCAAGTTTCATAAAAATCCTTGCAGCAGTTTTTAAGTTATCGTGTTAATAAGCTCTTGATGACAGACTAACAGACCGACCGACACGCGGTCGATCGCATATATTCCCCCTGTGGGGAATAAAAAAGAGAAGCGCTGGGAATGCCAAGTCCCCCCCCCCCCCCAACGCCCAACCACCCCATGAGGAATCATGAGATCAACAAAAACGGAGATATCACCTAAGCCTTAGAGGTCACCAAAAAGCAATCTGCTCATTGTTCACATCGCTATTTTACGGGGCTGAGGAGGGGGGGGGGGAGGGGGGAGGGGATGTGGCGGCGGGATGAGGGAGGCTGGGATAAGGGGCGACGGGAATTAGGGTGATGGGGATGAAGGGGGGTTGGGAAGAGGGGGGTGGGGATGGGAAGGGGGCGGGGACGGGGGGGGGGGGGACTTGGATGAGGGGCGGGGATGGGAAGGGGGCGGGGATAAGGGGGGGCTGGGATGAGGGGCGACGGGAATTAGGGGGATGGGGATGTAAGGGGGGCTGTGATGAGGGCGGCGGGGATGGGAACGGGGCGGGGATAAGGGGGAGGGGGGGGGGGGGGGCTTGGATGACGGGCGGGGATGGGGAGGGGGGCGTTCTATCAGGATACACACAATAAAAACGAGCACAAAAACACCAGTTTTTTATTTCATAATGTACAAAATATGTACTGAAAACGATTTAAAATATTCTATCCATTTAACGTTTCTCAAACGCTATCCATCAATATCGCTATATAAGATTTTTTGTTTAGGAGTAAGGGGGAGGTGGGGGGGGGGGGCGGCGCGTAACGAAATCGCCCAACTATATGCATACATGCTTTACGGAGGCCCCCTTACGCCTGTATAACAAAAAAAATTCAAAGCGCGTCACATTGTAAAATATAGAGAAAATATGCGCTCACCACTTCCATAAAATCAGTTTTAACAACAATTTAAATTAAAATTATATGTTATTATATGAACTGACAATTTTATCAACAATAATAATAATTATTATTTACACTTCAAATAAAACCAAATTTTAAAATGACTATGTTAAATCCACTAGAAAACTTTATTTATTTGCAGTAAATTTATATCACAAACAAATCAAGCTTGTTGCGCTTTTTTTAACACAAATATATTCTACACAGCTACGTACGAAAGTTTAAACGAAGAGATAATTATTATGCTGGCAAAAAAGAGGATGTCCGAGGACGCTGATATTCATGGGGAAAAAATATCAAGAAATATCAACATTGTGAAATGACAGGGAAAGGTTGGTCACAAGTACCATAAGTACCGCAAGTACCAGAAGTACTACAAGTACCACAAGTACCAAATACCGCAAGCACCATCAGTACTGCAAGTATCACAAGTACCATAAGTACCTTGTGCCCCAACCACCATGAGTACTGCAAATATCACAAGTACCATAAGTACCTTGTGCCGCAAGCACCACAAGTACTGCAAGTATCACAAGTATCATGAGTACCGCAAGCACCCCAAGTACCACTAAATGACTTGCTATATTGTTCTCAAACAATAACCTTAATCCAGATTCACAAATTCCAGACGGTCACTTTATCCACATTGTACAGGTGCAAATTAACAACTAACAAATGGTGACCACAGTAACATTTAAAATAAGACTTTATCATATAAACCAACATTATTATTATTATTATCCACCCTGTTATTTAAAATAAGATATTTATAAATAAAGAAAATATGTATTTTTTAGTCCTGGGCTTTGGACTCAATGGGTCTACTCCGAAATAGACTAACGTAATCTAATTGAGACTGAGCACGGTGAGTCTATTCCGGAATAGACTCAATTTCGCCAAGGACAAAAAAATATTTCAGCTCTTATTTGCTTGATGCATTCTTATTTGAAACAAGCCATCGTCGAAGGCGCAGACCCAAAACCGGACACAAAAATGAGTCACGCGCAAAAAATTTCAAAGTTTCCGCATTTTTTTATTTTTTTGAGAAATCCAAAAATAATGCTTCGTCGCACAGCTCCACTGTTTGGGCTTTCTGTGTGCACAAGGAAATTGAAATCGGCCGAATGGTGCCGGAGATATGGCGTGAACAAACTGCATATAATGAGGCCAAGCGCTACAAAATTTCAAAGTTTCCGCATTTTTTTTTAATTTTTCGAGAAATCCAAAAATAACGTTTCGTCCCACAGCTCCAGTACTCGGTCTGTCTATGTGCAAACGATAATTGAAGTCGGTTGAACGGTGCCAGAAATATAGCGCGTACAAAAATCGGACGGACGGACAGACGGCAAGACTGACAGAGGTCAATCCTAAAGACCCCTCCGGGTTCACCCTGTTGGGGTCTTATAATAAGATGTTCGTTAACCTCCTTTTGAAAAAGTGTCGTATAAATGTTATTTAGTGAAAAGTTGAACACACTGCGTTGATTGTTCGGACCATTTTTCTTTTTTTTTTTTTAAAATGAGTGCATAACGACCTCGTATGATACACCGAGTCCCTAACCAAACCTTACACTAGCACCTTATGGAATGAACATTTAAGCATTGTTACTATTCGGCTGTCTTGGCGCTGGTTGGCGCCCCCCGCTGGTGGCCTATAAAAGGGTGCATCGGCTGAGCCACGACCACCAACCGTCCGCGGCAACCAGCGCGGCGTCGTCGGCATCAGCGCCATCTGTGAGAGAGAACGCAAACAAACATCAAAGACAGGCACATTCATTCCGACATTCATAAAAATATTAAAATATTCAACAAAGACTCTACAACACTCGTTTTTTTTTTCTGCGTGTCTTTTTCTGTGTGTTTTTTTTCTGCGTGTCTTTTTCTGTGTGTTTTTTTCTGTGTGTTTTTCTCTGTTTAAAATAAGAATATGTCAAACAACTAAGAATTCGCAATTTTGTTGTTGTTGCAAAACAGGTTAGACTAATGCAGATTAAGCATAATTCAATTGGTGTCGTGCTCAGTACAATACATTCGTCTGAGACTCACGACTCTATTCCGGGAACAAACGGAGTCTCACGAGTCTATATCGGTAATAGACTGGGCCTCAGGAGTCTATTCCGGGAGTAGACTGATCCTCGCGAGTCTATTTCGTGAAAAGACGGAGCTTCTTGAGTCTATTCCAGAAGAACAGTCACTACGCCGCAAAATAGCCAGGTGTCAACACCCCAAATGTAGCCAAATAGCCACGTGTCAACACCCCAAATGTAGCCAAATAGCCACGTGTCAACACCCCAAATGTAGCCAAATAGCCACGTGTCAACACCCCCAAATGTAGCCAAATAGCCACGTGTCAACACCCCAAATGTAGCCAAATAGCCACGTGTCAACACCCCAAATGTAGCCAAATAGCCACGTGTCAACACCCCAAATGTAGCCAAATAGCCACGTGTCAACACCCCACATGCATTCATCGGCAAAATTCTACCCATAAACCAACACGCTACACATGCCACACACGTGTTCACAAACCCAATACACATGCCCAGATAGCACATGCCATGCGTGTTCACACACCAAGCACATCCAGATACCACACGTGTGAATATATCGCACGTGTTCACAGACCACACAGGCCCACATACCACACGTGTGAATATATCGCACGTGTTCACACACAAAGCACGCCCAGATACCACACGTGTGAATATATCGCACGTGTTCACACACCACACACGCCCAGATACCACACGTGTGAATATATTGCACGTGTTTACAGACCACACACGCCCAGATACCACACGTGTGAATATATCGCACGTATTCACACACCACACACACCCAGATACCACACGTGTGAATATATCGCACGTGTTCACACACTACACACGCCAAGATACCACACGTGTGAATATATCGCACATGTTCACACACTACACACGCCCAGATACCACACGTGTGAATATATCGCACGTGTTCACACATCACACGCCCAGATACCACACGTGTGAATATATCGCACGTGTTCATACACCACACATGCCCAGATACCACACGTGTGAATATATCGCACGTGTTCACGCACCACACACGCCCAGATACCACACGTGTGAATATATCGCACGTGTTCACACACTACACACGCCCAGGTACCACACGTGTGAATATATCGCACGTGTTCACACATCACACGCCCAGATACCACACGTGTGAATATATCGCACGTGTTCACACACCACACTCACCCAGATACCACACGTGTGAATATATCGCACGTGTTCATACACCACACACGCCCAGATACCACACGTGTGAATATATCGCACGTGTTCACACACTACACACGCCCAGATACCACACATGTGTACATTCGACACTTTTGCCCGGATACGAAACCTGTGTCCACGCATGCCAATATCCCACACGTGTTCACACACCACACGTGTCGACATACCACACATGTCACGTGACATCGGTTATAACGACATAGAACTGGTGACGACAAAATTTTTCTAGCCCCATTTCATTTTCTCACTGTTAACAAAAGGATCAGATACAACGACATGTCGGATATGACGACATGTCGGATATGACGACATCATTTCCCGGTCGCAGCCATGTCGTTATAACAACGCCGTACTGTATATTTTAGATTTGCATTTATTGTTATTTTTGTTACTATTATTACCGTTGCTGTTGTTATTGTTACTGTGGATATCAGATACCACATATCTGATATCACTTATCTGGTATCACATTTCGCATATCACTTTCGCTCAACTCTCCCGCATCCGGTAACAAAGTCCTCGAATGTCTTTCCTCACGTTTTCAACAAAATAACGTTGCCAAATTTTACCACTCCAAAATTTCCCACACCAACATTTCCCACACCAAAATTTTTCACTCCAAATTTTCCACACCAAAATTTTCCACACCAAAATTTTCCACACCAAGTCTCAATATTTCCAGACTGGTGGAGTGGGCTGTTTTATTTTTATTTTTTTTCTCAACAGTTTTCCAACTCTTTTATTTCGTTTTTGTCAAAAGCGGACGAAAGTTCTTCCTAAAACAGATATTTCCTACAATCCACTTTTACATTCTGAAATTCGTTTTCACGAATTCGCACTCCTTCATCTTTTCGTGCGCACGAATTAACGGATGCATGCACTATACCAGCCCTTAATAGTTAGTATTTTTTTTTTAAATTAAAAAATTAAACTCACGTTAGTAACTACGGAATAAAAAATAAAAAAATAACAAAAGAAATGACTTTCTACCCCCATTGCATGCCAAAAATAGAACGTTTTCAGTTTGTACATACCATATTAAGTGTGTTTATGTCACTTTTTGGCGGTCGCTGGTAAATAAAATAGGTCAGACACATCGCATTACAAGAGTCCCCAGGCACGAGATTTCAGAAAGTGGGGGGGGGGGGGGGAGGGGCGAGGGGAGGTGGGGGTGGGGTGGGTGGAAGAATCAAGAGCATTAAGTTCACCTTAATAAGACAATGAAAAAATGCCTTCGGAGCGAGAAGAAACTGATGTTTATTTATTTATTTACTCTAATTTTTCTGTTATTGAAGAAAGAAAGGGAAACGGGGGAGGGGGGAGGGCGAGGCGGAGGGGGAAGGGGGGGGCAGGAGGCACAGCTCCGCGAAGTGGGACTTCCGGTCACTATGTATACGTACCAGCTTTCTTTGCACCCTCCAGCTGCTTGGCGTAATGCGGGTTGCCCTTACCGCCAGTAGGTTGGGACTGTTCGGCTTTAATGGCGTCTGATCCGGTGCTTTTTGCTGCAGGTGCTTGCGTGGATTTTACTGGCTCTTCCTTGGGCTTAGCTGCTGCTAATTCAGCTGAATAATGTGGATTGCCCTTATCTCCAGTTGGCTGTGCTTTTTCGGCTTTAATGGCTGCAGAATCTGACGTTTTTGCCGCTGGAGCACCTGTTCCCGAAACAGGTGCTTGCGTGGATTTTATTGGTTCTTCCTTGGGCTTAGCTGCTGCTAATTCAGCTGAATAATGTGGATTGCCCTTATCTCCAGTTGGCTGTGCTTTTTCGGCTTTAATGGCTGCAGAATCTGACGTTTTTGCCACTGGAGCACCTGTTCCCGAAACAGGTGCTTGCGTGGATTTTATTGGTTCTTCCTTGGGCTTAGCTGCTGGTAGTTCAGCTGCATAATGTAGATTGCCCTTATCTCCAGTTGGCTGTGCTTTTTCGGCTTTAATGGCTGCAGAATCTGACGTTTTTGGTGCTGGAGCACCTGTTCCCAAAGCAGGTGCTTGTGTGGATTTAATTGGTTCTTCCTTGGGCTTGTCTGCATCTAATTCAGCTGCATAATGTAGATTGCCCTTATCTCCAGTTGGCTGTGCTTTTTCGGCTTTAATGGCTGCAGAATCTGACGTTTTTGGTGCTGGAGCACCTGTTTTCGAAGCAGGTACTTGCGTGGATTTAATTGGCTCTTCCTTGGGCTTAGCTGCTGCTAATTCAGCTGCATAATGCAGATTGCCCTTATCTCCAGTTGGTTGTGCTTTTTCGGCTTTAATGGCTGCAGAATCTGACGTTTTTGCCGCTGGAGCACCTGTTCCCGAAACAGGTGCTTGCGTGGATTTAATTGGCTCTTCCTTGGGCTTGGCTGCATCCAATTCGGCTGCGTAATGTGGATTTCCCTTATCACCAGTTACCTCGGATTTTTCTGCTTTTAAGACTTCTTCTATAACTGGTTTTATATTCTCTGCATAAAAAAGTAAATAAATAAATAATAAAAATAGATAAGCAAATAAAATAAAGTGAACGAATAAATAAAGAAAATTCTTGTACAACTTGTAAAAATCTGAATTTCAATCAATCAAAACCAATAATACCGATAAGACATTATAGAATATTGATCCACATGGACACTGCATTCCTCTTATCTTGTCTTATCTTCTGTTATCTTATCACCCCAACGAGCACCGAAGGAGCGTGCAGAAAATAATTGCAATTCAAAATGACAAACGACCTTTTTTTGGCACCCCGCAAGCGCTGAACATGGGTCATTACTTTTGGTTTTTTGTTTGTTTTTTTTTTCTGTTTTTAATAAAAACTGGCTACTAAAGTCTTTCTGCTTGGGAAGAGAATTTATCTGCCTGCCGCAATATTCACACAAGAGAATTGCACACCGTACAAGGGAAACCAGTCGATTTAGCTAAATTACGGAAACAATTTTCTTTTACAAGAATTTGTTTTTAAATACAAAAAGTAACATTTATCAATTAATTTTCAAAAGTTCTGCTTGTTAAGCACCAGTTGGCGGAATCTCATAATTGTACAGCTGAATTCAGTGAGTGGACACGTGACAGCTGCAAGTGGACACATGACAGCTGCAAGTGGACACGTGACAGCTGTGAGTGTGCTCATGACAGCTGTGAGTGTACACGTGACAGCTGCATGTGGACACGTGACAGCTGTAAGTAGATACCTGACAGCTATGAATGTACACGTGACAGTTTTAAGTGGACACGTGACAGCTGTGAGTGGACATGCGACACCTGCGAGTGGGTAGCCTTACCGGAAGTGGCTACATCCGCCTCTATGGACGACAGCGCGCTGCTCAACGCCTTGTCATCGGCCAGGGTTGGTGACGTCATCACCAGCGCCTCCACCGACGCCATAACGTTGTCCGTCACGGCTTTTGTCCTCGTCTTGTCCCCCTCCGTCTCCGTGCTCTTTTTCCCTGTTGCCACCCAAGAATAAAGCTCGGTCACAATTTTACGCCAGAAAGAATTGTGAGTTCGACAGAACATGACATGTCACAATTCTAACACTTTCCGATAAAACACCATTAGGTCAACGACTTTTATATCGAACAATTTTGTTTGACGACGCAGGCAAAAATTTTTCTTAACAGGGGGTGACGGTTAGCTCAGTTGGTTAGAGCGTTGGCCTGGTAATCCCAAGGTCCCGAGTTCGATCCCAGCTCGGGGTGGTAAGCAGGGGATTGACGTTCGCTCCAGTTGCCTTCAGCTAAGCTAAGCATGATAGATCACCTATCACGGAATTCAAAACTACCGCCCACCGAGGCTTTCGACCATCCCTTTAAAAAATTTCTCAACAGTATGTGAATTCTTTTGAAACGTATCAAGTTATGTGCGGTTGTTAAATATGACTACTGCGCAAGTTCATTTAACTTGCGTTTATGCGCTGTAGGAGGAGATTCATTTAATTTGGTCTCTTCGATGGGCATTTGAAGCGTAATTAACAACGTGGATGTATCGCAATTACAAAAAATAAAATAGACCTGAGAACCGGGGGGTTTTGGGTCGGTGGGTTTAGGCCGCCGAGGGATTTTAGTCGGGGGGGGGGGGGGTTAGGGCCGGGGGGGGAGTTTCGGTCGGGGGGGGGGGGGGGGGTTTGGGCCTGTTCCCCAAGTTATATACTAACCCATTTCCTTGGCCAAGGCATTCAGCTCTGCGGCATAGTGCGGGTTGCCTTTATCGCCCGTCGGTTGGGCCGCAGAAATACCAACAATGGGTTCCTCAATTTGTTGCGAAGTTTTGTCTCTAGAGGGTGCTTTTCCAACTCCAGTATTCTGTGCAGCGCTTTTTGTAGGCGCATTTAGCTCTGCGGCATAGTGCGGGTTGCCTTTATCGCCCGTCGGTTGAGCAGTTTCCGCCTTTATCGCCGTTTCCGTTTTGGCGGCATTGAGCTCCGCGGCATAGTGCGGGTTGCCTTTATCGCCCGTCGGTTGAGCAGTTTCCGCCTTTATCGCCGTTTCCGTTTTGGCGGCATTGAGCTCCGCGGCATAGTGCGGGTTGCCTTTATCGCCCGTCGGTTGAGCAGTTTCCACCTTTATCGGCGTTTCCGTTTTGGCGGCATTCAGCTCCGCGGCATAGTGCGGGTTGCCTTTATCGCCCGTCGGTTTAGCAGTTTCCACCTTAATCGGCGTTTCCGTTTTGGCGGCATGGAGCTCCGCGGCATAGTGCGGGTTCCCTTTATCGCCCGTCGGCTGCGATAGCGACGCCTTCACCGGAGGCTCCACCGGATTTTCAGTCTTCGTCGTCGATGCTTTCTTCACATCTTCAGATTTGGGGTCTACATTAAAAGTAATTTTTAATTCATATTTTTTGAAGCACTTAAAAACTTGTATTTACTTATTTATTTCTTTCTTTGTCTATCATTGTTATTGTTATTACAGTAATTATTATTATTTATTTATCTATTATTATTATTATTACTATTACTACTATTTTTATTATTATATTTTTCACATTGTACTTTGTTGCATTCAGGACAAAAATATCTAATTTTTTATTTGCTTGGTACATTCTTATTTTAAACAAGGATTTGTAGAGAGCACAGCTCCACACCGGAAGTGAAAATTCCAAAATGGCGGCAAGTGTGACCATGAAAATGGGTTAAGGTCAAAGACAAAAATAACATGCACCTACCCCCTATGGCGGGTTATCTATATATCAACTATCACAGGAAACGGATTATCAGGGTGGAACTGACAGCCGGCGATGGACGGACGGACAACACCCAAACCTACAACCCCCCACCCCCCTCCATTTGAGGGTTAATAATGAAGTGCTATTTTTAGATTTTACCAGACAGTAGAAGACAGTACAAACCTCTCTCTTTTGCAGACGACACCGCTGCGCTTGGCTTTGGTTTCTCCATTCCTTGATATATTTTTTTTGGAGTCCTTTTTTTATTTATCCAAATGTGCGAACTAAACACCCGATATTTTAATCCACTTTCGATAAAGCAGAAATGACTGGTGATTGAACCTATCGTCGGCTACACATCCAGCCAATTAAGACAAGTAACGCAGTGAACAGTAGTACACAGATTTGTTTTTTAACCGGATTGTTTTGGGGGGTTTGAAGTGTACGCTCGATCAAGTGGTAGGCACTTGAGACAGAGGACGCATTCACACGGGTCTCAGTCCCCCCATGACGCCGATTCGGCCTTCGCAGGAAAAAAAAAAACAAACAAACAAATATACGCCGTTATCCCGTTCAGCTGTTCCACACACGGGATACGTGGGACGGATCAGAAACCACGGAAATGAGACCAAACCTGTAAAAATGAGACCAAAGCTATAAAATGAGACAAACCCCGTTAAAATGAGACCAATGCTATAAAATCAGACCAACGCCGTTAAAATGAGACCAGTCCTGAAAAATGAGACGAATCTGAACATAAGTCCAATTCTATAAAAGGAGACCAGCCCCGTTAAATGAGATCAACCCTATAAAATGAGACCAACCCTGCAAAATGAGACCAACCCTGAAAATCAGACTAACGTTATAAAATTAGACCAATCCTGAAAATGAGACCAATCCTGTAAAATGAGACCAACCCTGAAAATGAGACCGCGCCTGTAAAATGAGACCAAGGCTATAAAATGAGGTCCACGCTATAAAATGAGAACAACTCCATAAAACGAGACCAAACATGAAAATGAGACCAAACCTGTAAAATGAGACCAACACCGTTAAAATGAGACCAATGCTATAAAATCAGACGAACCCCGTTAAAATGAGACCAACCCCGAAAATGAGACCAATCTTGTAAAATGAGACCAACCCTGAAAATGAGACCAGCCCTGTAAAATGAGACCAAGGCTATAAAATGAGACCCACGCTATAAAATGAGACCAACTCCATAAAATGAGACCAAGCATGAAAACGAAACCAACCCTGTAACATGAGACCACAGCTATAAAATGAGACCAACCCCGTTAAAATCAGACCAATGCTGTTAAGAACGTTAATAAGGTAACAATATTAATCAACCTTTAATCAATATGTTAATGAATTTTTACAAGTTTTCAAGGTTCCGCACTGCAGTGAATTTTACGTTCCCGACGACCACGCCCCCTTTGATAATCCTTTGCTCATTGGTCGTGTTTAAATGTAACCGTTAATCTGTCAAATGTATTTTGTTTTCTTAACCGCAGTTCCTGGCTATGACAACCCGTTAGCGACTCATCATTTGCTTGTGATCTTCTAGAAAATTGCCAAAAATTCTTGATTCTTCCAGAGATTTGCTCCAATCAAATCCCGTTTTAAATTGTTCCCAGTGGGGGTGGGGTGGGGGGGGGGGCGGGGGCGGTTTTCCGGGCGGTCACTCACGGCGTGGTTCATTCTCAATCAAGAGCGCTTCGGCGCAAGACGAAAAATTGCAAAATTATTATTATTATTTTTTTAGATAATTGAACGCCTCAGATGACTATCAAGTTGTCTTAGATTAAAAAACGAAAACGGTTTAAGGCTTAAAAGGCAGGCGTGCGACTGTCGTATTACCGTGCTCTTCCTACCGTGCTCTACCTACCGTGCTCTACCTACCGTGCTCTACCTACCGTGCTCTCCCTACCTTGTTCTCCCTACAGCGCTCTCTACCGTATTAACCAAACGAATCGCACAAATTTATCGTGTGATTAAAGTGAGAATAAAAAAAAACACGCGTAAACGAGTCCACAGTGTGTTCTTGTGAGTCTCCTACAAATGCTATAAAATCAGACCAACCCCGTTAAAATGAGACCAACCGTGAAAATGAGACCAACCCTGCAAAATGAGACAACCAATGAAAATAAGACCAATTCTATAAAATGAGACCAACCCCATTAAAATGAGACCAACCCTGCAAAATGAGACCAACCCCGTCAAAATGAGACCAACCCTGCAAAATGAGACCAACCCTGAAAATAAGACCAATCCTATAAAATGAGACCAACCCTATAAAATAAGACCAACCCTGAAAATAAGACCAATCCTATATCCTATAAAATGAGACCATACCCGTTAAAATGAGACCAACCCTGAAAATAAGACCAATCCTATAAAATGAGACCAGCCCCGACAATAACAGCACTTTTTTTATCACAGCTGGATGAGCAGTAGACCGGAAATAACATCCTTTCGGACTAATCCCAGCAGTGGCCTCACTTCCGGGGTTTCTGGGGGCACTTGGAACAGCTGAACACACCCGCCCACCCGCCGCTAAAAAAAAAAAAAAAAGTCACAAGTCTTTCAACAGAAATCTCCAAGTCTCTTTTCTTCTAATCAACTGATTTTGTATGCACAGATTTTTTTCTAAGCGTCTTCACGCCTATCCCATTCAGTCTATTCAACGATCAGATCAATATGAAAAAAAATACATCGATATCCATTCAATCACTTGCCGCTCGCTTTTTCTTAAGTATTGTCTTGTTGGTTTTAAAGTACGACGTTTGATCACAAGACACCAATCGTTACGAAGGCTACAAAAAAAGAAGTCACCGTATTTCAGAGCCAAACGCCCACACCTATGTTTTTTAAGTACCAGTGAAAACTACCTGTTGATATACAGTAAACATTGCATGACGTGTCCTTGCGACACAGCACACATACAGGGTCTGTACATTGTTGGGCAGATGCCAAGAAAGGTCTCAAAAAGAGAGGGGGTGGGGGGGGGGGGGGGGGAGTGTTGAGACAACATGCAGTTGAACTATACAGCATAACTTAGCTTCGAATAGAACACTTTATTTTATTTTTTCATAAACTGGAATATGTCAAGCAAATAAGCATTCAGAATACTTCCGATGTGCAAGTCGGTGATTGGCCAGTTTAACCTCATGTGAAAGTAAGGGAGCGATTGAGTAGGGGGAGGGGGAGGGGGGAGTGGGAAGGGGAACGGAAGTGGGGGGAGGGGGTGAAGAGGGAATCAGACCAATAACTGTGAAAATTTTAGAATTTCAAAATATTTTTTTTAAACATCCTCTGCCCCCCCTCCCCCAACATAAACTGTACACAATATTTGTGACGTCACCCCTTAACTTCGCGTACGTAAAACTTACTTTTCGGACGATCCCTAAAAAGCATATATAAAATTGTGACTGCCCAGAATAGATCGGCAAGGCATTTGAAAAACTAAAGCAGTGTGCATAGCCCACATATTCCCCACAGGCCCCCCCCCCCCTATCAGTTAAAGGGGGCCATCAATAGTCAATTGGTGCATTTTCCTTGGACGAATCTGGCCCATTTACAATACCGATCTGTGTTTGTTTCCACAGAAGCTACATACCAAGTTTTATGAAAATATTTGAAGGAGTTTTTAAGTTATCGTGTTGACAAGCTCTTGATGATAGACCCACAGACCGACCGACACGCGGTCGATCGCATATATTCCCCACAGGTTCTACCCCCAAGATCCCCCCGGGTAGCGCGGATGGCCCATGAAATCGGTGCTAAGGCAGAGACACGATTCCCCGTGTAACGCGGATGACCCATGGAATCGGTGCTAAGGCAGAGACACGATCCTTCGTGAAGCGCAGGTGACGCATGAAATCGGTGGAGATACGATCCCCCGTGTAGCGCGGATGACCCATGAAATCGGTGCTAAGGCAGAGACACGATAATGTGCAACGCGGATGACCCATGAAATCGGTGCCAAGGCAGAGACACGATTCCCCGTGTAGCGCGGATGACCTGTGAAATCGGTGCTAAGGCAGAGACACGATTCCCCGTGGAGAGTGGATAACCCATGAAATTGGTGCTAAGATAGAGACACGATCCCCCGGGTAGCGCGGATGACCCATGAAATCAGTGCTAAGGCAGAGACACGATCCCCCGTGGAGAGTGGATAACCCATGAAATCAGTGCTAAGGCAGAGACACGATCCCCCGGGTAGCGAGCCCTCCCTTCCTCCCCCTCCTCCCTTCGAATGCCTACCCCTCGATCATTCGCTTTCTCCCCCTCCCCTCCTCATCACTTCCCCTCTTCCCCTCCTCTCGCTCCCTCGCACCCCTCCCAGTCACTCTCCCCTCTCCCTTCTCCACGCCAACTACCCATTCTCCCCCCCCGGACCTCATCGCTCCCCTTCACCATTTCCCCCCTTTCCTCCCTTCACCCCTCACGCCCTTCCTCTTCCGCCCCCTTTGCCGCCTTCGTCCCCTGGCCCCCTCTTTCCCACTCCCCCCCCCCTCGCCCCTCATCCCCCCTCGCTCCACTTACCCTCGCTCCTCTCCCTCCCCTCGAACCCTCACCCTCTCGCTCCCCTCCCACCCCCTCGCTCCCCTGACCCCCTCCCTCCCCTCCCACCCCTTGCCCCCACCCCTCGCTCCCCTGACCCTCCCGAGTCCTCCTTCCCGTCCCACCCCTCGCCCCCACCCCCTCGCTCCCCTGACCCTCGCCCCCATCCCCTCCCCTTGCCCGCTCCCCACCCCGTCCGCTCATTCCATTGCTCCCCTGACCCTCGTCCCCACCCCCTCCCCTCTCCCACCCCTCGCCTACTGATCCCATCCCATGGCTCCCTTGACCCTGGCCCCCCTCCCACCCCTCCCCCTTCCCCCTCACCCCCTCCGCACTCACCTTCCGCCACCTCTCCTGCATCACCTTCATCAGCCTCAATCTCATCTGCAAAAACGTTAAGTAACAGACGCTCATCAAACCTACACCAGATTACCCAGCGGCCATGCCTCCTGCCCCTCGCCCCCTCCTCCACTCCCCTCGCCCCCTCTCCCAGTCCCCTCCCCCACTCCCCTCGCTCCCCCTACCCCAGCCTGCCTCCTTCCCTCAACCAGTCCCTTCACTCCTCCCCTCGCCCCCTCCTCCACTCCCCTCGCCCCCTCTCCCAGTCCCCTCCCCCACTCCCCTCGCTTCCCCTACCCCAGCCTGCCTCCTTCCCTCAACCAGTCCCTTCACTCCTCCCCTCGCCAACTCCTCCACTCTCCTCGCCCCCTAGCCTGCCCCTCCCCCACTTCCGTCCACTCACTCACTCCCCTCGCTCCTCACCCCTCCCCTCGTCCCCTCACAGGATTTCACGCGTGTCCGAATCCAATGCAAAGCACCCAGCCCCATGATCTATTCATATTACAATTTAATGAACGAAAGCCGAGGTGTAAATGGCGGACACTTATTTTGTCAGGCCACCGCTCATTTGCCCCAAAGAAAACAAAGAAAACAAAAAAAACCAACAAACAAACAAACAAACAAACAAACCAACGGAGACCCTTCACCGCACCTGTCATAACGAAGACGCTTATAACTAAACGCAAGATTTTCCCGCAAGATTAAAACTTGGATATCATATACAGTGGAAACTCGTTATAACGACATCAGCTATGGCGACATACCGATTATAACGACATCAGCTATGGCGACATACCGGTTATAACGACATCAGCTATGGCGACATACCGGTTATAACGACATCAGCTATGGCGACATACCGGTTATAACGACATCAGCTTTGGCGACATACCGGTTATAACGACATCAGCTATGGCGACATACCGGTTATAACGACACAGAGCTTGTAACGGCATAATTTTGAAACAGCGAAATTTTCGCTGTTTAAAAGTAAAGGTCATGACGACACATCGGCTATAACGACATATGAGACAAAGCGACGCATTAGCTATAACGACATGAGTCACAGCGACACATCGGCCATAATGACATGAGTTATAACGACGCATCGGCTATAACGACATGAGTCATAGCGGCATATCGGCTATAACGACATACGGGTCCTAGCGACACATCGGCTATAACGACATGAGTCACAACGACACATCGCCTTTAACGACATAATTTCTCGGTCCCAGCCATGCCGTTATAACATGTTGTTATAACGGGGTTGTACTGTATTATAACAACAACCAGAGCATTACTACAACAGGAAGCAGATGTTACGTGCAAGCAGATACGCCCGCCCACCCACGCCCGACCCCCCACGCCCGACTCACACAAAGCCAACCTACCACGTGACTCGTGTACTAGTGTACTGCCGACAGTATCCCCGCCTGCGATACTCGTAGACTCGTCGGTACTCGTCGGCGACACGTGGAGGTCACCCGTTTGTAGATCGTCCGTCGGAATCGAGTCGGCGACGGTCGTCAACGCGTTCGCATCGTCTGCCGTCTCCGCATCCCGCGACGTTATGCCGTTGACCACCGGCATCGTTTCCTCATCACGTGCCGTCGTGTCCTTGTCCTCGGGCATCGCTTCCTCATCACGTGACGTCGTGTCCTTGTCCTCGGGCATCGCTTCCTCATCACGTGACGTCGTGTCCTTGTCCTCGGGCATCGTTTCCTCATCACGTGACGTCGTGTCCTTGTCCTCGGGCATCGCTTCCTCATCACGTGACGTCGTGTCCTTGTCCTCGGGCATCGCTTCCTCATCATGTGACGTCGTGTCCTTGTCCTCGGGCATCGCTTCCTCATCACGTGACGTCGTGTCCTTGTCCTCGGGCATCGCTTCCTCATCACGTGACGTCGTGTCCTTGTCCTCGGGCATCGTTTCCTCATCACGTGACGTCGTGTCCTTGTCCTCGCTCATCGTTTCCTCATCACGTGACGTCGTGTCCTTGTCCTCGGGCATCGCTTCCTCATCACGTGACGTCGTGTCCTTGTCCTCGGGCATCGCTTCCTCATCACGTGACGTCGTGTCCTTGTCCTCGGGCATCGTTTCCTCATCACGTGACGTCGTGTCCTTGTCCTCGGGCATCGCTTCCTCATCACGAGACGTCGTGTCCTTGTCCTCGCTCATCGTTTCCTCATCACGTGACGTCGTGTCCTTGTCCTCGCTCATCGTTTCCTCATCACGTGACGTAATGTCCTTCTCCTCGCTCATCGTTTCCTCATCACGTGACGTCGTGTCCTTGTCCTCGGGCATCGTTTCCTCATCGCGTGACGTCGTGTCCTTGTCCTCCAGTGTCGTATCTGCATCCCGTGACGTCATGTCGTCCGGTATCGTATCTGCATCTAGTGACGTCGTGTCGTCCGGTGTCCTATCTGCATCCCGTGACGTCGTGTCGTCCGGTGTCGTATCTGCATCCCATGACCTCGCGTCTTCCGGTGTCGTATCTGCATCCGGTGACGTCGTGTCGTCCGGTGTCCTATCTGCATCCCGTGACGTCGTGTCGTCCGGTGTCGTATCTGCATCCCGTGACCTCGCGTCCTCCGGTGTCGTATCCGCACCAGGTGACGTCACGTCCTTGTCGTCCGGCGTTCTCTCCACATCAATTTGAGTACCCTCCTGTACATTCGGAACAGTTCGGCAATCGTCCTGTGGAGCTTCGGTAGCACTCGGAGTCGCTTCCGCGGCAATTTGCGTTGCCTCGAGAGCATTCGGCACAGCCTCCGTCACACTTCCACCTGCGTCATCGGCGTCTTGACGTACCGTCTCTCCTCCCCCACCGCCCTCTCCCACCACCTTCCCACCACCATTCAGCGCTTCGTAATTCTCTGATCCGACGTCGCTCTCGGCACCAGCTTCTGTCTCAGAAATCAACTTCTCATAATATCCCTGGCTCTCCTTGCTTTCACTTTCACTTCCGCTTTCGCTTTCGTTTTCACTGCTGCTGCTTGACGCAGTATTTTCTCTTTCATCAACAAAGGGAGCATTTAATTTTTGGGACTTTGCACCGGTACCGGTAATGGTGCGTTTTAAATTGCTAATTTCGGGTTCATTTTTAGGAATTGAATTTGAAACGGAATATTGCGGTTTCAACTCCTCTTCGCTTTCTTCCTCATCTTCCTCGCTTTCTTCCTCATCCTCGTCTTCTAAAGAAGAAAGGTTGGTGATTCACAAACACATTAAAGCTATGCACTGGAAGATTAACAGATACAGTAAAACGCACGTCATAACAACATCGGTGATATCGATAACATATCGTAAGATAAGATCAAGATAACGAAAACACTGATGACGTCATAATCAATTTTTTCCTTATTGAAAGAGTAATAAAAAGCAAATAAGAATTTAGTTTTCTTTTTGTCCTAAACTAAAAGGCACAAGACTTCGCAACTAGATATCGAGAATATTTAGTGCACAAGGGATCACGGCTAGATATCGAGAATTTTTAGTGCACAAGGGATCACGACTAGATATCGAGAATTTTTAGTGCACAAGGGATCACGGCTAGATATCGAGAATATTTAGTGCACAAGGGATCACGACTCGATATCGAGAATATCTAGTGGGGAAGAGATCACGACTAGATATCGAGAATATTTAGTGCACAAGGATCACGACTAGATATCGAGAATTTTTCGTGCACAAGGGATTACGACTAGATATCAAGAATTTTTAGTGCACAAGGGATTACGACTAGATATCGAGAATATCTGCAGAATCTCGCTGTCTATTTCTTGAGTGAGGGGTGGCGGAGGGAGGGAGAAGATGGGAACTACTTTTTAAAATATCCATCCGCTCTGTGTTTATACATAACAGATAGATCTCATCAGAGGTCAGCTGGTTTAAAACAACGCAACCCCCGTAGCTACAGCGCACCAGTTGGAACTGAACTTTCGCCGTGGAACAGAAGTACATAAACCACACGGTTAGAAATCGCTCGCACGAAGATCACACTCCTCTTGCCAAAAAGACCAGTTTTACGGTCCACTTTGACACGCGAGCACCTCGTTTGGCATTTGCATCTTGATTAATGGCGAACGGTACGTTTTACCAACGACAGTGATCTTAACGCTTTCACATGTCAGCCTGCGATTGCTGTATACAAGTCTGGTGACACGGTGGTCGTCGTGTGCGAGTCTGGTGACACGGTGGTCGTCGTGTACGAGTCTGGTGACACGGTGGTCGTCTTGTACGAGTCTGGTGACACGGTGGTCGTCGTGTACGAGTCTGGTGACACGGTGGTCGATGTGTACGAGTCCTGTGACACGGTGGTCGTCGTGAACGAGTCTGGTGATACGCTGGTCGTCGTGAACGAGTCTTGTGACACGGTGGTCGTCGTGTACGAGTCTGGTGACACGGTGGCCGTCGTGTACGAGTCTGGTGACACGGTGGTCGTTGCGTACGAGTCTGGTGACACGGTGGTCGATGTGTACGAGTCCTGTGACACGGTGGTCGTCGTGTGCGAGTCCTGTGACACGGTGGTCGTCGTGAACGAGTCCTGTGACACGGTGGTCGTCGTGTACGAGTCCTATGACACGGTGGTCGTCGTGTACGAGTCTGGTGATACGCTGGTCGTCGTGAACGAGTCTGGTGACACGGTGGTCGTCGTGTACGATTCCTGTGACACGGTGGTCGTCGTGAACGAGTCTGGTGATACGGTGGTCGTCGTGTACGATTCCTGTGACACGGTGGTCGTCGTGAACGAGTCTGGTGACGGTGGTCGATGTGTACGAGTCCTGTGACACGGTGGTCGTCGTGTACGAGTCTGGTGACGGTGGTCGATGTGTACGAGTCCTGTGACACGGTGGTCGTCGTGTACGAGTCTGGTGACACGGTTGTCGTCGTGTACAAGTCTGGCGACACGGGGGTCGTTGTGTACGAGTCTGGTGACACGGTGGTCGTCGTGTACGAGTCCTATGACACGGTGGTCGTCGTGTACAAGTCCTGTGACACGGTGGTCGTTGTGTACGAGTCTGGTGACACGGCGGTCGATGTGTACGAGCACTTGTGACACGGTGGTCGTCGTGTACGAATCCTGTGACACGATGGTCGTCGTGTACGAGTCTGGTGACACGGGGGTCGTTGTGTACGAGTCTGGTGACACGGTGGTCGTCGTGTACGAGTCCTGTGACGCGGTGGCTGTCATGTACGAGTCCTGTGACACGGTGGTCGTCGTGTACGAGTCTGGTGACGGTAGTCGATGTGTACGAGTCCTGTGACACGGTGGTCGTCGTGTGCGAGTCCTGTGACACGGTGGTCGTCGTGAACGAGTCCTGTGACACGGTGGTCGTCGTGTGCGAGTCTGGTGACACGGTGGTCGTCGTGTGCGAGTCTGGTGGAGAACGCTATGCGAATTTGGTGAGGACATGTCCTAGGGGGCCACTCACGTTCCAACTGGTTACTAGGCGAGTTCATGACCCAGGGGGCCAGTCATGCCCGCCCATGACCCAGGGGGGGGGGGCACTCACGTTCCAACTGGTTAACACGCGTATCAATGACTCGGGGGAGCAACTCCGGCCACTCTCCTTGGAAAATCGATAGAAATCCATACATTCCACCTAAAAATATCGATCTATAGATTCGATCGATACATATCGATCTGCAGATTCGATCTATAAAAACCGATCTATAGGTTCGATCTCCACATATTTTGCGCAGTATATATAGACAGTATCAGAACTGGAACTGTCTTTAATCTAGGCCAGTCTCTTCCGGCAACATCCATACTTTGACTACAGCACCCTACTCCGTGCTAGACCCAAAAAATATCTAAATTCTTATTTGCTTGAATCATTCTTGAAATATCAGAGTATTGAAATCAAATCGATTGATTTGACCTATTTGATCTATTTTTCTCTCCTTCCCCGTATGTCGTTTTTTTGAGGTTTGTCTGTACCAATATCGAAAAGCACTAATCAGTTTTTAGCACAGCCATCAGATAAGAGTCATTAGATAAAGTCATTAGATAAGAGTCATCAGATAAGAGTCATTAGATAACAGCCCAAACAAAATCGCTTATAGCTAGAAAGCCTACACTGCCGCCCAAAAATGTGGAGTGTTTTTTGTTGTCAGCAATTCACTATTTTTTTCTTTTGCTCTGCTGCTGTCGTCAATACATGGTGGACAGTAACCCCCCTCCCCCACCCCCGCCCCCCCCCCCCTCCCGCCCGAATATGGCCAAAATTACACATTAATACTTGTTTCAAAGCTAATTTACATTGTTATATTACCCCAAACTAAATATCCCAGACTTTTGGGCGGTAGTGTAAATGCACCCATAACGCGAAGCAACAACTTCCGGTATACAAGCAGCCAGTGGCCGACAACGATACGAAGCTTGAAGGCACGAGTTTACCCCTCCCCTCCATGCCCCATCCCCCCCCCCCCAAAAAAAAAAAATAAATAAATAAAAAGAGGAAGAGCGAAAGAAAGAAAGATAAATAATATACAGAAATCCAGCGCTGTGCGCCAAAGGCGCAAAAACTGTGCGCCGTTTTCCAGGCTTTGTGGCACCCCCAGGATTATTTAAGTCCCAACTTCAGCTCAATAACAGATTAACTGAATGAAACTAAAAAATAATAACAATGATCATAAAAAATAAACAAATGCACATAGGTTATTAAATATTAAAGCTGAGAACTCGTTTCTGTGAGCTTAACAGGATACCAGTGGAGGGGAACGGGGGAGGGGAGGGACGCGGGGGTGGAGGGGGAAAAGGGAGCAAGAGTTTGCGGAAAGCCTACCTTCGCTTCCTGCAGGCTCTGACTTGAGGGTAATGAGGGGGGGGGGGGGAGGGTAAGGACACGGGGGTGGGGGGAGGGAGAGGGAGAAGGAAAGCCTACCTTCGCTTTCTGCAGGCTCTGACTTCAGGGTACTGAGGGGAGGGAGGAGGGGGAGGGAGGGGGAAGGGGGAGAGGAGGGGGAGGGGCAGGGGAAGGACGCGGGGGGTTAGGGAGATACAGTTTGAGGAAAGCCTACCTTCGCTTTCTGCAGGCTCTGACTTCAGGCTACTGATGCTTTCGCCCGCCAACAAGGTCAAGGTGACGCTCTACAAAAACAAGGGTCAGTGAAACTAAGTCCGCCGCAGGCGTGCAATTCCAGGATTTCACTTTTCGGCGACCGGAAAAACCTATAACCAGGTGCACAACTACTACCTATGTTCTTTCCCTATGCAAGGTTTAAATGAAATTCCTCGAGTAGTTTCGGAGATCTATCGCATAAAGACATCATATCCGAAATGTTGACAGACGGACGGACGGACTCGAATTCAAAAGTCCCCCGCTTCGCGCTACGCGGCGGCGGGGGACTAAAAATAAAGAAATAAGGTAACATGTATTTGATGGTAACTTCTACCATGGCCCGCTCCCGGTACCCGCACGATATACCCGCACCCGCACGATGTGCCCACGCGATGCACCCGCACGACGCACCCGCACTATGCACCCACACGACGCACCCGTATGACGCGCCAGCACGACGCACCCGCACGGTGTCCTGTTTACAGTCCCGCCTACTCCTTTCAGTACGTCCCGCGGCCATACAACGTACTCAAACGGTATCTAGGGCAGCTGCCCCCCATCTCCCCCCCTCGCCTCCCCCCACCCCACGGCGTACAGATGACATACCCGCACGGTATCTAGGGCAGCCTTGTGTACCGTCCCGCCCCCTCCCCCCTCCCCCCCCGGCGTACAGATGACGTACCCGCATGGTATCTAGGGCAGCCTTGTGTATCGTCTTGCTACCCCCCACGCTCCCCCCCCCCCCCCTACGGCGTACAGATGACGTACTCGCACGGTATCTAGGGCAGCCTTGTGTACCGTCCCGCCCCCCATTCCCCCCTCCCCCCCCCGGCGTACAGATGACGTACCCGCACGGTATCTAGGGCAGCCTTGTGTACCGTCCCGCCCCCCTCCCCACTCCCCTCCCTCCGGCGTACAGATGACGTACGCGCACGGTATCTAGGGCAGACTTGTGTACCGCCCCGCCCCCCTCCCCTCCCCCCGGCGTACAGATGACATACCCGCACGGTATCTAGGGCAGCCTTTTTGTGTACCGTCCCGCCCCCCTCCTCCCCTCCCTCCCCCCGGCGTACAGATGACGCAACCGCACGGTATCTAGGGCAGCCTTGTGTACCGTCCCGCCCCCCTCCCCCTCCCCTCCCCCGGCGTACAGATGACGTACCCGCACGGTATCTAGGGCAGCCTTGTGTACCGTCCCGCCCCCCCGCCCCCCTCCCCCTCCCCTCCCCCCGGCGTACAGATGACGTACCCGCACAGTATCTAGGGCAGCCTTGTGTACCGTCCCGCCCCCCCCCCCGCCCCCCTCCCCCTCCCCTCCCCCCGGCGTACAGATGACGTACCCGCACGGTATCTAGGGCAGCCTTGTGTACCGTCCCGCCGGCGTACCGACTTTCGTCCTTGAACTTGGACTTGAGCACTTGGTACACCTGGCTCATGATCTTCTTCACCTGAAATCATATATAAACTCAACTAGAGCGGCCAGTGCACACAAACATCAATGTACAGGGATACATGACACGAAAATAAAACCTTCAACAAGAGGGTCAATGAAACTGACTATGTCCCCCGGACAGACAAACCCGAAAACTATAGTCCCCCGGCGGGGGACTAATAAGAACGGTGACTAGAGCGGCCAGTGCACACAAACATCAATGTACAGGGACATATGACACACAAATAACATAACTAATATCGGTGAAAACTGCATGACTAAACTAACATTGTTCAAATTTCTTTTCTTTACTTTTCTTTTTAAAAGTTCAAAGGTTCATAGCGAAACAATTATCTTTTTTTTTACAGATTTGGGGTAAACTTTCGGAGAAGGGAATTGTGAAGCTGTCCGCCATTCTTACAGAGCCGCTTGGGCTCATGAGCAAAGCTCGAGTTCACAATGCTAAGCTCAGAATAATGTCTTGCAGTTTTTATTTCTATATTAAACAAACTCAGTTTAAATTAAAACCTATTATATTATCGATTTTTCTGCAAACGTATTCATATGGGACGATTTTTATTCTTTTTTTTTCTTTTTGGATAATATTATTAAAACGTGTCGTTTTTTTCAGGATAAAATTCAATAATAAAGGACAAAGTTAAATAATAATAATTATTGACAAAGTTCAATAACAACTGAACTTTGCCCTACTTTTTCTTCCTACTTCCGGTTGAGAGTGATGGTTTACCTCCGAGTCCATGCGCTCCTTGCTTGCGGCTCCTTCCGCCACCTTGAGCTCACTCTCCTTCACTGCAAGCTGCTGCTTCAATTCGACGACCTGACTCTGTCAACAACAACAAAACCTTGGTGATCAGACTCTGTCAACAACAACAGAATCCAAGCGATCTGACTGTCAACAACAAAACTTCGGCAATCTGACTGACAACAACAGCAAAACCTCGACGATCTGACTCTGTCAACAACAACAAAACTTCGGCGATCTGACTCTGTCAACAACAACAGAATCCAAGCGATCTGACTGTCAACAACAAAACTTCGGCAATCTGACTGACAACAACAGCAAAACCTCGACGATCTGACTCTGTCAACAACAACAAAACTTCGGCGATCTGACTCTGTCAACAACAACAGAATCCAAGCGATCTGACTGTCAACAACAAACTTCGGCAATCTGACTGACAACAACAGCAAAACCTCGACGATCTGACTCTGTCAACAATAACAAAACCTCGATGATCAGTTTCTGTGAGCAACAAAACCTCGGCGATGTGACTCTGTCAACAACAAAACTTAGGCAATCTGACTCTGTCAACAACAACAAAACTGCGGCGAGGTTATTCCGCCAGGAACAACAAAAGTCGATCTGACTGTGTCAACAACAGGAACTCGGCGATCTGACTGTCAACAACAAAACTTCGGCGATCTGACTGTCAACATCAACAAAACTATGGCGATCTTACTCCGTCAACAACAACGAAACACCTTGAAGACTAGACGTGTGACCGATTGGAGCACGAATGCTCCGCCTGGCGGATAGTCAGTGACATAATCTTAGTTTGATGGATGTGATTCTTCTTGAAGAAAGAATGAATAAGTACGGACTTAGTAACGAGGCAAAAACAAATTATGTCGATTAAAAAAAACAAACAAAAATATTCCAAAATAGAATAAAACTTTATTCAGCTTTATACATATACAAAGCTTAGTACATAGAGCACCTAACTGCAGTAAAATTCCCTAAGTTCAAAGGCCAATTTCGACCGAATAAACGTCTCCCCGGACAAACGGATGACGTCCTCCACAACTCCAATATATTAGAAACAATAATCTACAAACAAATAAACCACCAAACAAACATGTAGAATGAGGTTCGATCACAAAACTTAGTACATAAAACATCTAACTACAGTAAAAGTTCAAACGCCAATTCCGACCGAATAAACGCCTCGTCGGACAAACGGATGACGTCCTGCACAACTTCAATATTATTAGGAACAATATCCAAAAAACAAAAAGGTGCCGGCCAAATAGCTACGCTACAGTGCGATCAACAAAATTTGGTACCTAAAGCGTAACGTACACATAGACGGACGGACAGACGGACGCACAAGTCAAACACTATATGCTCCGCTGACATTTGTCAGGCGGGGCATAAAAAGAATAACTTGGTGTAATGAATCCATCAAATTTTAATTTCACCACCCACAATATTATTACCATTATTATCCACCTTTTAGGAGCCTACCTGGCTCCAGAGCTGCTCCTACCTCGCTCCACAGCTGCTCCTAGTTTGATCAACAGCTGCTCCTACCTGGGTCAACAGCTGCTCCTACCCGGCTCAACAGCTGCCACCACCTGACTCAACAGCTGCTCCTACCTGGTTGAGTAGCTGCGCCTACCTATTGAGTAGCTGCGCCTACCTGGCTGAGTAGCTGCGCCTACCTGGTTGAGTAGCTGCGCCTACCTGATTGAGTAGCTGGGCCTGCCTGGCTGAGTAACTGCGCCTACCTGATTGAGTAGCTGCGCCCCCCTGTCTGAGCAGCTGCGCCTACCTGACTGAGTAACTGCGCCTACCTGATTGAGTAGCTGCGCCTGCCTGGCCTTGTCGAGTAGCGCGTCGCTACTGTCGCTCGTCCTCTGCGCCTCCTGCTCGAGCTCGTTGATGCGCGCCTCGTAGCGCTCCTTCATGGCGCGGGCCTGATTGCGCAGGCTGTCGTACTGAAAACAGAACACAGGCGATTCGATCGAATCCAACCGGAAGCAGACGAGACCAGCAGACGACACGAATCATGCCATTGTTAAATGGCAATAAATTCAAATACTCATTAATTCAAAACGCAGGCAAATTGGTATTTTTTATTTATATATTTATACAGACCATATCGTGTATTCTAATAACAGAAATTCCGAGGCAAATTATTAGATTATCCGATATATTAGACAAACCGAACTTCCGGTTTGAGAGGAACCCAAGACTACCCTTAATGAAAAAAGATTATTAAAACATGAAATTACCTATTTCAACTCTTGTTAACGATATCCAACATATATCATTCACAAACAAGTCGTTACTCATGATCAAATAAATATCCATATAAATATTGTACTACTAAGTTTCAGTCAGAGTGAATATCGAAGTTTTCACACATATTTACAGACAGTTTTGTATCGAGTTACGTTGTTTAAAGCTTCTGAAAGAGCTTTTCAATAGACTGCTGTGAAACACATGTCCCGTCGGATATGATAAGGGTAACTATTTTAATCCGCTGTGGAGGCAAATGCAAAGAAACAGGCAGCTAAATACTATTGCTCCGACAGGCACTGGGTACACAGAATTTGACACGCTGCGGTAGTATTTGAACAAGAGCTTCTGATAAGCAACAACCTAATATCTATTTCTCTAACCTACTTGCATGTTCCCGTCGCATACGATAAGGACAATTATATGACCGTGTTTATTAGAATACCCGGTGCTGAACCTATATTTTCCCCCGATTTTGTATTAAAATAGCCGGTTTATTATAATAAGGGATATTAGATTAACCGGTGATGTTAACCGTTAGTGATTATGGAGAGGAATCGGGAATTCGAAAATTTATCAAATTAGCCGGTTTATTACATTAACCAATATTAGAATATGGTCTGTATTGTCCTCCTTACTTTCTTGTGCATACCAACAATCGCCGTCCTTATCTTTTCGCATTATTATTGCCAACTTTACTTTTCCAGACTAAACCCAATTATCGCCCGCCTCTTTCACTATATTATTGCTTATCTTATCATCTACAACACCACCTCATTATAACCCACCTGAACTTTCTAGAAAGCACCCTATTATCGTCCAACTTATCTTCTAGGTTCCATCCTATTATCGCCCACCTTGTCCTCAAGGTTACACCCTATTATCGTAGAACTTTAACCTCCAGGAACCACCCTATTATCGCCCACCTTGTCCTCCAAGCTCCACCCTATTATCGCCCCCCCTTTAAACTCCAGGAAACACCCTATTATCGCCCCCTTTAACCTCAACGAACCACCCTATTATCGCCCCCCGTAACCTCCAGGAGCCACCCTATTATCGCCCACCTTGCCCTCCAGGCACCACCCTATTATCGCCCACCTTGTCCTCCAGGAACCACCCTACTACCGCCCACCTTGTCCTCGAGGAACCACCCTATTATCGCCCACCTTGTCCTCCAGGAACCACCCTATTATCGCCCACCTTGTCCTCCAGGCTCCACCCTATTATCGCCCACCTTGTCCTCCAGGAACCACCCTATTATCGCCCACCTTGTCCTCCAGGCTACATCCTATTATCGCCGACCTTTAACCTCCAGGAAGCACAATATTATCGCCCACCTTGTCCTTCCACACCCGCGCTTCCTCCAGCTCCTCTTGCAGCACCACTAGCCGCGTCTCGCTCTCACCACGTGTCGTTTTCAACCCAGACAACTAAAAATAGAATACGATTAATGAAACAATAATTTGTATTTCTATAAAAATCCTGTTTTTAATTCAACGTTCGCTCATTTGATCAAATTTTAAGGTTTTCGATTTGCACTCAATAAACACAAAAATTCACTCGTTCTTATCTCCGTCCCGCAAGGTTATTAAGGCTCTCCTTTTCCTCCTCGATCCGCGCCACGCGCGCACACGGCTCTCTAGCGCACCGATTTCCCCCTCCCCTTGCGCCTCCCCTGCCCACTCACCCGGCTCTCCCCACACACCCGGCTCACCCAATCACCGCTCACCCGGTTCTCCCTTCCCCCACCCCGCTCACCCGGTTCTCCACAGCTCACCCTCCCCCTCCCCGCTCACCCGGCTCCCCCTCCCCTCCCGGCTCACCCGGTTCTCCTTCCCTCCCCGCACACTCGGGATCTCCCTCCCGTTCCCGCTCACCTGGTTCTCCCCAGCTCACCCTCCCCCTCCCCGCTCACCCGGCTCCCCCTCCCCTCCCGGCTCACCCGGTTCTCCTTCCCTCCCCGCACACTCGGGATCTCCCTCCCCCCTTCCCGCTCACCCAGTTCTCCCTCCCCTCCCCGCTCATCCGGCTCTCCCCCCCCCCCCCCCCGCTCACCCGGCTCTCCTCCCCCTCCCGCACACTCGGATCTCCCTCCCCTCGCCGCTCACCCGGGTTTCCCTCCCTCCACGCTCACCCAGCTCACCCCCCCTTCCGGTCACCCGACTCTCTGCCCCCCCCCGCTCACCTCCCCCCCCCCCCCCCCCCGCTCACCCGGCTCTCGAGTGCGCGTATTTTCTCCTCCAGCTGGCGCCTCTCCTCGTGCGCCTCCTCCAGCGCCCGCCTGTGGCGCTCCTGCGCGGCGCTCACCATCCTCTCGCTCTTCTCGCGCCACTCCGCGTTCATCTCCTGCTCCAGTTTCTGGATCTAGCAACAAAACAAACGACTTTCTACTTTGGTGCAACATTTGTTTATTACCTTGTGTTTTCCTTTCTTCCTTTTTCCGAGGCCTTCGGGATAACCAAACAAATGCTCCAACCATGGCCTTACCGTTATTTCTTTTACACATACAGACAGACAGGCCGAAAGATAGGCTGACACACAAACTGACAGACAGACTGACACACAGACTGACGGACAGATGGATAGTTTTTTTTCAAAAGACTCATTTGTGCTAATTTTGAATTCCGTGGTTGTGAATAATCCTCTGCAGTCGTTTAGCTGAGGCAATTTGAGCGAAGGTCAATCCCCTCGCTTTCCACCCCTGGCCGGATTCGAACCAGGGACCATAGGGACTACAGCACCAACGCTCTACCGACTGAGCTAACCGTCACCCCGGACAGACAGATAGTTTACACGCAGTTGCTGTCCCCACAGTGGAGGATGCTGTCTTTTGTAACATGGTCGAGGTGGCCACGTCTGCAGAGACAGATAGACAGACTGACAGACAGACAAGTACCTGTTCGGCCGTCGCAACGTCTGTGGAGAGACAGATAGACAGACTGACAAACAGACAAGTACCTGTTCGGCCGTGACCATGGATGTAGAGAGACAGATAGACAGACCGACTGACAGACAAGTACCTGTTCGGCCGTGACCATGGCCGTAGAGATAGACAGACAGACAGACGGACAGACAGACAAGTACCTGTTCGGCCGTGACCATGGCTGCAGACAGATAGACAGACAGACTGACAGACATGTACCTGTTCGGCCGTGACCATGACTGCAGAGATAGACAGACTGACAGACAGACAAGTACCTGTTCGGCCGTGGCCATGGCTGTAGAGAGATAGACAGATTGACAGACAGACAAGTACCTGTTCGGCCGTCGCCACGTCCGTGCTTGACCTCTGTGACTTGAGCTTCTCCCGCAGGCTGGCGATTTCTCCCTGTCAACGATAGAAAGACGACCATAAAACGGCAGTGATGGAGAGGGGAGACTGGTGACCAACACCCCCAAACTGGTGACCAACGCCTGTAGACTAGTGACCAACACCCCCAGACTGGTGACAAACGCCTGTAGACTAGTGGCTAACACCCCCAGATTGGTGACCAACGCCTGTAGACTGGTGATCACCACCCCAGACTGGTGACAAACGCCTGTAGACTAGTGACTAACACCCCCAGATTGGTGACCAACGCCTGTAGACTGGTGATCAACACCCCCAGACTGGTGACCAACGCCTGTAGACTGGTAACCAAGGCCTGCAGACTGGTCACTGAGGCGTGCAGACTGGTAACCGATTCCTGCAGACTGGTTACCGATTCCTACAGACTGGTCACCAAGGCATGCAGATTGATGACCAATGCCTACAGACTGGTGACCAACACCACAATCCAGCTGCCCGAACCGCATCGCTCGATGCGCAATTTACATACCTTATCCAGGTAAGAACCATTCAGAGACCCTAAAAAATACAATCATTCAAACATAAGATTATGATCCGAAACGATGTCTATTTTACCGGGATGTAAATAATTTTGTGTTATTTATTTTTTTTATTTATATTTATTTATTATTTATTTTTTGGTTGTCCCGCTTACTTCCAGTTTGCTTTTCATGTCCTCCATCTCGGCATCAAATTTCTTGCGTTCGTCCAGCGTTTTTTTCTTCCGCTCTGTCAAATTTCGCTCCGTTTCCTCGTAATTCTTCTTCGTTTCGTCCAAATCTTCTTGCAGCGCTGTTAGTTTCACTTCCGCCTCCTTGCGCATGCGCTTTTCGTCTTTCAGCTGACTAGAATACTGCTCTGAAGACTTCTCATTCTCTGAGGGGGTGGGGGGAGAAACGGGGAGAGAAAATAAACAAGTCGAATTTTTAAACTACTAAAGCACTCCCCCTCTCCCCCTTGGTATAATGAATTTTGCCCTGTATTTTAATTCAGTTCATTCTTTTTTTGCTTTTATTTGTTTTTATTTATTTATTTTATTTTTAGTTGTTTTTTTTGTTTGACTTTGTTTTGCTGTTGATGTTATTTTTATTTAGGAATTATTATTTGTTTTGCAAACGCTGCGGAATTCGGCTCTTTTGCATTTACACACCTGCATTCTTCTTGACCGGGACGCCGCGGAGTTCGGCACGGATTTAGCATTTACACACCTGCGTTCCTGACGCGGACGCTGCTGAGTTCGGCGCGGAGTTCTTTTTCCGAGCTGAGGAGGGAGTCGAGCTGCGTCCTCATATCTAGTTCTGTCTTCTTGAGGGAGGTGAGTTCCATGGTGAGGGCGCTCACTTGTGATACCGTGGTGCTCAGCTCGCTCGTCAGGCGCACCTGTCAACACGTCACAGTCAACATGTCACCTGTCAACACGTCACACAGGTCACTAGCAGCCTGTCACCTGTCAACACGTCACGCAAGTCACATGCAACAGATCACCTGTCAACAGGTCACAGGCAAACACGCCAGGTGCAACGGTTCACCTGTCAACACGTCACACACGTCACGTGCAGCATGTCACATGCATCAGGCGCATCTGTCAACATGTCACAGCCAACATGTCACGGGCAACAGGTCACCTGTCAACACGTCACACACGTCACATGAACCATGCGTCGTGCAACAGACGACATGTCACGTTCAACATGTCACAGGCATCACATCAAGCGCAACACATCACAACACATCACAACACATCCAGCACAGGCAAAGTGTCACAAGGAAAACGTCACAGGCAACAAACAACACGTCACGCGCAACATGTCCCACTCACCTGCGGAAACACATCACCAAGCGACGTCACGTGTAACATGTCACCTGCAACACGTCACGCGCCACGTCACGAGCGTCACGCCGCCTCCCACACCGAAGCCACACCGCAACAGACACAAAAAGTAACGTCCTTTATTTTACACGTTTTCTAACCGCGGCATTTTTTTTTTATAATCTTCACTTTGGTGAACTTTGTCACTGGTCGATAATTTCTATAGCCTGTATGTTAAGTGACGTTTCCAACGACAGAACGCAAAAATAAATAAATAAACAAAATAAATAAAGAAATAGATAAATAAATAAAAGGTGCAAAAAAGAGGAAAGACAGATACCACATTATGTATATAGTGAAAAAAAGAAAAAAAAAACAATAAAAACAAAAGCAAAAAAAAAAAATAAATAAATAAAATAATAATAAATAAATAAATAAATAAAAGCTGATGTGGGACGATTTTAGCTCAGGAAACGGCGGCTAAAAAAAGAAAGGCGGAAAGGTCACGTGACTGATTTATCACCTTATCTTGCTCCAGAGATAAGACTTTATCTTGGCTCTGCGTGGCTGTCAGCTTGAAGGTGTCGCTTCGCTGCTCCAGCATCGTATTGCTCTGTTCTATGTACCTGCAATCAGCCAATCACAGGCGCTCTTACACTAGCCAATCAGAGGTGACCTTACACTTGTACCATATATACCTGCAATCAGCCAATCACAGGCGCTCTTACACTAGCCAATCAGAGGTGACCTTACACTTGTACCATATATACCTGCAATCAGCCAATCACAGGCGCTCTAACACTAGTCAATCAGAGGTGACCTTACACTTGTACCACATATACATGCAATCAGCCAATCACAGGCGCTCTTACACTAGCCAATCAGAGGTGACCTTACACTTGTACTATATATACTTACAACTAGAGACTCAGTGAGGCAGATCCCCCCGTGAAGCAGTAAAAGTAAAATGCATGAAAAAGTTACAGGTAAAAATTAACGATATTTGACAGCTTTCCTCACGTGAATTTTTGGCAGATTTTCAAAATAACAACTTCAGTTTATATATTTATAACACACTTTGAATAATCCTTAAAACACATGCAAAATGTGCAAGGTTTCCTGAAACGCCACCGCATTTGATGTATTTCTTAAATAGGCATTAACTACAGACCATACGTAAATCGCAACGTTAAAAAATAGTCCGGACCATACGTAAATAGCAACGTTAAAAAATAGTCCAGACCATACGTAAATCGCAACGTTAAAAAATAGTCCAGACCATACGTAAATCGCAACGTTAAAAAATAGTCCAGACCATACGTAAATCGCAACGTTAAAAAATAGTCCAGACCATACGTAAATCGCAACGTTAAAAAATAGTCCAGACCATACGTAAATCGCAACGTTAAAAAATAGTCCCATGTATATCTGAAACAAACGTCGAATGCAGAAATGTAAATACCACATACAGTAGAACCTCATCAATTCGTACTTGTCGGGACCAAACCAAAACGTACGAATGTATCGGGAGTACGAATTAACCGGGGGTCAAATTTTCGCCCTTTCAAAAACCAAATATGTACTGTACAAGTTTTATTACATTTTTTGTCTACTCTGACCAGTGAAATAACATATATATGTTACAGCGAATCTGTGAAACCAGTGAATCTACAGATCTGCAGATTCGCTGGTCTTTTCACCTTTAAAATAACAAAGATTCGCTGAAATTGCCTGACCAGTCATCTTTACCGACAGGATTACTTGTGTTGGGTGCTATTGGTTGCTATTTGAAATTTAATTGCTTTTATGTGACTTCTTTACTCCAGAGGTGTTTTACACATCTTTTTCTTGTTTTTTGGGAATGGGATATATTCCAGTCGGAACTTTTAAAATTACACATTTTTATTTAACTAGCACAAACATCGTCTCACGGATAAGTTCAAGCAAAAAATTCACAATTTTTGACAATTTCCCACGACGCCAATTTTTGGCCGATTTTGGCAATAATGTCACGTTGCACATCTTCAATATACACATTTTCACCATGCAAGGTTTCAGGTTCCTATGACATACCCTTCTATGAGAAGTCGGCCGGACAAAACAGACAGACGGACGGACGGACACACGGACCAGCTCATAACTATATCCCTCCATTTCACGGGGATAATCAGCCAATCACAGGCGCTTTTACACTTGCACCATATCTACCTCAATAAGCCAATCAGAGGCGATCTTACACTTGTACTATACATACTTACAATATGTACCTCAATCTGCCAATCACAAGTGAACTTACACTTGTACCATATTTACATGTAACCAGCCAATCAGAACAACTGTTACATTTGTATTATATATACCTGCAATTAGCCAATCTTACACTCGTTCTACACACATCTGATCAGCCAGTCACAAGCCCGCTTACACTTTTACATATAATATCTTACAATAAGCCAATCACAGACGAGGTTACACCTTTTCAAAACCGACTCTCTAATCCCATCAAAAATGAAGTAAGATGCTTATGGCCATGTACAGCTTTCCATTTTACCGCATTTTTCGTTCAACAGAACCTATTCGAAAACGCCAAAAATATTACTAATTTAATACTCATTTAAGGAAAAAAATCGCATAAAGGCTTTCTAATTCATTGAAAAATTCACTATTCGGCAAGCTTTGAGCTTCGGTTCCACTGTGTTTTTCTTCAATAAAATTCACTTTCAACTGAGTTCACTTGTAAAATTTGTGACAGAATTTTCTAGGAGCTTCGGCATCAACACGTTTTTCTTTTTCTATTTTTTTTTTTTGTGTCAAACTTTTAACTTTCTTTTAACTGAATTCACGCTTTCACTTTTTACATTTTTCTTCACCCCCTTAAAAAAAAATCTGTAGGTTTTACTGACCTCTGATTTTAACCGAATTCAATTTTATATACATTTACTTTTCCTTCTATAATTTGTCATGGGTTTCGCTTGTAAATAAATTCACTTTTAATTGAATTCGCTTTCCTGACCTCTGGTTGCGCTGAATGAGGTCGTTGATCTTCCCATTCTGTTCCTCAATCTTGTTGTTCTTGTCGTACAGCTCGTTCTTCAGGCGCTCATTGTCCTGAAATCACATGCACGGTAAATCACAGAATGAGATTTAGGTCAGGGAGGGAGGGAGGGAGGTGAGGGGACACAGCGGAGGGGAGGGGAGCAGAGGAGAGCAGAGAGAGAGAGAGAGAGAGAGAGAGAGAGAGAGAGAGAGAGAGAGAAGAGAGAGGAGAGAAAGAGAGAGAGAGAGAGAGAGAGAGAGAGAGAGATAGAGAGAGAGAGAGAGAGAGAGAGAGAGAGAGAGAGAGAGAGAGAGAGAGAGAGACAGACAGACAGACAGACAGACAGACAGACAGAGAGGATGAGGGAAAGAGAGAGCTATGCTGAGGGTGAGCGGTGAATTTTGAAAATATTTTTAACCTAACTCTCCCCAACTCCCACTGCTTCCCTCCCCCCCTCCTCAGTACACTTAAGCGCACTGCAGTAATACCGGATACCTTCTGACTACAATATGCCCCTCTCATGACTTCCCCTCTCCAGCACCTCACAGCGCACCTGCAAAATGCACGTGATGTACAGTAACATCCCCGTCTCCAAGACCTCCTCCCCCGCCTCCACGACCTCTCCCCGCCCCCCCCCCCCACAGCGCACCTGCACAATCCGCGTGATGTTGTGCAGTAACACCCCTGCCTCCATGCTCGGCATCTGCGATAGCTGCAGACTCTCTTTATACTGGGCCTCGATCTGAAAGCACAGGAAGACGTCATGCACTGTGACCCCGGAGGCCACGCAATGTGACCCCGAGCGTCACCTACCGCGGCAACGGCCATGCACTGTGACACTGGACGTCACCCACTGTGACCTCGGACGTCACGGACTGTGACACCAGATGCAACCCACTGTGACACCGGACGTCACGCAAGGTCCGTCCACTGACGTCACAAACCGCCACCCCGGCTACAGGCTGTTTCGCATCGGCTGTATTGTTTCCTTGTGAAAATCTGAACGCTAGTTTTTTTGTCACGATGGTAAACTAGAGCACTGTGCATAGCCCACATATTTCCCACAGGCCCCCTATCAGTTTACACGGCAATCAATAGTCAATTAAGAGCTGAAATTTTTTCAAGTCCAGCTGGTCCATTTTCCTTAGACAAACCTGTTCCATTTACAATACCGATCTGTGTTTGTTCCCATAGAAGCTACATACCAAGTTTCATTAAAATCCTTGCAGCAGTTTTTAAATTATCGTGTTAACAAGCTGTTGATGACAGACCGACAGACCGACCACACGGTCGATCGCATATATTCCCCACAGGTTCTAGCTGTGGGGAATAAATTATTTACGAAAAAAATTATTTTCCTGTATCCTGTCCGTCAGAGGATACTCTCCATTTTTCAATAAAATTTTATAATCAGAAATCTCATTTAAAGAAATCTGCAGCCGCCCCCCCCCACCCGCTCATCCCCAAACCCCGGCATACCTTCTCGTACATCCGGTCCACTTTGTCGGCCACTTTCGTCAGTGTACTCTTGAACTCCGTATTGTGTTGTCGCGTTTCTGTAAGCGCCACGTCAGTCTGGGCGGAGCTTGCCGCCGGAGGGGGCGGGGCCGCAACTGTCAATCATACGTATAATGCTGCCATTAACAGAAATACTCGTGGGCATGTGAGGAAGGGGCGGGGCAGCAGCTGTCAATCAAACGTACACTGTTGTTAATAAGAGAAATTCTCGTTAGTGTTTGAGGAGGAGGTGGGGCCCAACTGTCAATCAAACGTTCAGTGATGTCACTCAGAGAAAGTCTCGTGAAAATATGAGGAAGAGGCGGGGCCGCAACTGTCAATCAAACGCACAAAGGAGTCACTAAAATAAATTGTGGTGAGCATGCAAAGAGGAGGCGGGGCCGCAACTGTCAATCAAACGTACACTGTTGTCACTCAAAAGAAATTCTCATGAAAATTTGAGGAAGGGGCGGGACAACAGCTGTCAATCAAACGTACAATGCTGCCATTAACAGAAATTCTCGTGAGGATGTGAGGAAGGGGCGGGGGCAGCAGCTGTCAATCAAACGTACAATGCTGCCATTAACAGAAATTCTCGTGTGGATGTGACGAAGGGGCGGGGCAGCAGCTGTCAATCAAACGTACAATGCTGCCATTAACAGAAATTCTCGTGAGAATGTGAGGAAGGGGCGGGGCAGCAGCTGTCAATCAAACGTACAATGCTGCCATTAACAGAAATTCTCGTGAGGATGTGACGAAGGGGCGGGGCAGCAGCTGTCAATCAAACGTACAATGCTGCCGTTGACAGAAATTCTCGTGAGAATGTGAGGAAGGGGCGGGGCAGCAGCTGTCAATCAAACGTACAATGCTGTCATTAACAGAAGTTCTCGTGAGGATGTGAGGAAGGGGCGGGGCAGCAGCTGTCAATCAAACGTACAATGCTGCCGTTAACAGAAATTCTCGTGAGGATGTGACGAAGGGGCGGGGCAGCAGCTGTCAATCAAACGTACAATGCTGCCATTAACAGAAAATCTCGTGAGGATGTGACGACGGGGCGGGACAGCAGCTGTCAATCAAACGTACAATGCTGCCTCCGTCGAGGATGACACGGCGGAGGGTGAACCAACTGAAAAGCCGAGGGCATTCTAAACCGTTACTAACGAAAACCAGCTTAATACGCTCAGTGCCCCTTGAACACATCATGTCTTTTTTTTAAACAAAAATCTCAAAAAAAGGCGGGCACACCCCTCTCCCCTCCACCCCCCCCCCCCCACGCCTACTCCACCATTCTGACATTGCTATATGACATATTGTAGTTGAAGAAGAAGTGTACAGACCTTGGTACGGCTGGGGAGGCGGGGCGTAGATGCCGGCGCCATACTGTGGGGGCGGGGGCGGTGCTGCGTATCCAAGCGGCTGAAACAAACACCACGGAATCATGAAATAAATGCCACGGAACGAAATAAATACCACGGGATGAAACAAATACCATGGAATCATGAAATAAATGCCACGGAACGAAATAAATACCACGGGATGAAACAAATACCATGGAATCATGAAATAAATGCCACGGAACGAAATAAATCCCACGGGATGAAACAAATACCATGGAATCATGTAATAAATGCCACGGAACAAAATAATTTCCACGAACGAAATTATTTCCATGGAACAAAATAAATTCCATGGAACGAAACAAACAGAACGGAGAAAGTTTAGTTTTTTATTTATTTATTTATTTTTTAATTTCTCAAAAACTAAACGCTCTGGATGAAGACAACAATTTTGCGGAGGAAGAATAAAAAATGTTCTGGAGGAAGAATACAGAAAATTTGGGAAGAATGCGAGCTTACCGTTTGCATTGGGAGCTGCATAGGGGACTGGTACAAGGCGACTTGGGAGGCCATGGGCACTGAAACACAAGAAGAGATTGTTTACTACAGATCAGCCCAGCCATGTATAACATCCCTGTGTAACAGCCCCGTGCAACCCCCTTTTTAACTTCCCTGTGTAACACCCTTTGTAACATCCTCATGTAACACGACTGTGTAACATCCCTGAACAATATCCCTGCGTAACATCCCTGTGTGACACCTGTGCGTAACACCCCGTGTAACAACCCCACCCCTCCGTAGAATCCCTGTTTAACATCCCAATGCAACATCCCCGTGTAACATCCCTGTCTAGCATCCCTGTGTAAGCCAAGGACGAATCCAGATCTGCACGCGAGTTACGGGACTTTAACTTTCGATTCTGGTTGTAGTTGGCCGCATTCATAGCTCTTTCTAAAATATTTTAATTTTTTTAAAATTTTTATTATTTTTTTTCTTCAACATAAAACGGTGCGCTGTTCATAGTATTGGCATACTGTGTCAACTACAGTAAGTCGATTCAAAGTTTCGAGTGCGCATGCTCAGTAGAGGAAATTCGCAGGATTCCAGTGTGGAAAAAAATATAAAGAAACAACTAAGACAAATACAATAAAAGTTGATTTTCTCTGTCATGGCGTGCTGGAAAGTCGGATAAATTATTTATGGCATTATTCGTTGCTATTAAACAGCTGACCTCTGATGAGATCTATCTGTTATGTCGTTGTTATACAACAGCTGACCTCTGATGAGATCTATCTGTTATGTCGTTGTTATACAACAGCTGACCTCTGATGAGATCTATCTGTTATGTCGTTGTTATATAACAGCTGACCTTTGATGAGATCTATCTGTTATGTATAAACAGAAAGCGGGTGAATATGTTAATAAATAGTTCCTCTCTTTATCGGTACTATTTTCGCGTGAATCCACAGTCGGTCTGCGGAGTGAAAAGGTATTATACACAACAGACCGAACAGCCGTAGAGGTTGGCTGCTGGACAGCAACGTGAAATCCTTATAATGGGTCTCTAGCACAAAAAGAGCGCTTTATCTATTTCAAAGTGATTTTGATGTATTTCTCCATTGATTCTCTGTTTCTATGTTTATTCCCCAAAAAACTGGAGTCCTGTTTTTTTTCTTTCTTTTTTTTTTGCGTGAATCTCGTAGATGAAACTGTGAATCCGTTTATATCATTTGAAACAGTGCAGCATACAATTTTTAGAAGCACTGTTGAAAAGTAAAAATATTCCCTGAGGACCCGGAGCCCCCCTCCCCTCCCCCCGTGAAATTTCTGCGTTCATTTGAACTTTTCAACGCTCGTGCAAATTTTGAAATTTTTGCACAATCAAAACGAATAATACAAACATAAAAACCGACAGTTAAATTTAAATTTTTAATTTAAATTTAAATTACATGCAAGACAGTTTTCAACAAATGTTTGCTGAGTGTGCATAAAAAAAGTGTGATCTTTTTTTTTTCAAAGAAGCGTGCGATCTTGAGTTTCCGAATTTTTTATTGATTATCTTATTGATTTCTATCGATTGATCATCCCATAAGCGCCAGGTGCACAGTTTTTCTAAATTTACGGCTTTTTTCTAATTGATTGTTCTCGGATTGATTTTTATTGATTGACCATACGTTGTTATTTAACTGCTGACCTCTGAAAGAGCTATCTGATGTATAGCCACAACGCGCATGGATTTAGAAAGTAGTTCCTGTGATGCAATCCAAGTACTATTTTCGCGAAATTCCGAGTGGGTTGACGGAACAAAAAGGCTCTAATACACAACAGAACCGGGCCACCATAGAGGTGTGTTAGACAACAACGCTGATGTTATGTGAGCGATTCTGGGCCTGTGCATAATTTCCGGCAAGCCGCCCACCCCACCCCCCCCCCCGACCTCCCTCTCCCCTACCTACCCCCTCTCCCTCCCCCTCCCCCCTCCTCCCGTAACTGACTCACCGCTCGTTTCCGTCGAATGCACACCTAATAATCAAGACAAACTTTAAAAGTTTACAGTGGGGTCGGAGGGGGGGGGGGTGGATTGGAAGCAGAATAACTAGGCATGCATACTGCAACGTCTCGTACTAAACAGCAATAGTCCCTTTTACAGATTCGGCGCCATTTTGAAAGTGAGAGGGCAAGGGGGTCTAGAAAAGGGTATAAAAACAAACCGCAGTTGCGCAACAAAATTTTTGTGCGAAAAGATATGTCATTTTTTTATGTTTACATAAAGTCTGTATTTTTTATTTATTTTTTTTTTTGTGTGTGCGTGTGTGTGTGTGTGTGTGTGTTTTTTTGCCCCCAATTTTTAATAAGTGTTCTGTTATCGAAGTTATCGAAGCAGCACAAACACATAAAATACAAAAAATAAAAAATATAGGATTTGTGAAAATAAAGAAAGTGATATACTTTTTCACAAAGAAATTCTGTTGCCAACCCATAGATTGTTTTATATCCTTTTCTAGACTCTCCCCCCTTGCCCCTCAATTTCAAAATGGCGCCTGTAAAATAGACCATGGGAACTGGCTTGTTGACCGATTGGCTATTGATCGATTGGTTGATGACCGATTGGCGGTCGGCCGATTCTCTTAGAAACCGCAAAGAACTCGCTGCCTTACTCTAAAGGAATCGAACCCCTGACCTCTCCCGCAGATTTGGTGAGGGTGGGGAGGGTGTAGGGGACAAGTGGGAGGTGGGTGAGTTGGGGGAGGATTCAATAACTTATAAATGGCGCGCTCATTGCCTTTCTATAGTGAGGGTTGGGGGAAGGAGGCGCGGGAGGAGGGGGAGGGGCTTATAAATGGCGCGCTCATTGCCTTTCTATAGTGAGGGTTGGGGGAAGGAGGCGCGGGAGGAGGGGGAGGGGCTTATAAATGGCGCGCTCATTGCCTTTCTATAGTGAGGGTTGGGGGAAGGAGGCGCGGGAGGAGGGGGGAGGGGCTTATAAATGGCGCGCTTTATTTATCACCCCTCTATAGTTGGAACTATTCCGTGTATTCGTTAGGGAATAATTCAGTTTAATTAAGTGAAAGGTCAAAGGACCAATCAAACCGCTCTGGTTGACCAATCATATCAAAGTAAACGCTGCTTCTACTTTTGTTGATGATTTTAGTGAACTGTTAACACTTTATTTAAGTTTAAGAATAAAAAAAAATGATGACGTTCAAAAATAAAACACAATTGTAACGTGACTTTGGAAAATACTGCAATCTGATTGGTCGATTTCCAAATCAATAAATTTTTAATGTTCACCACATATTATTGGCCAAATGCGAATCTGGTGACCTAAAGGTCAACATTTTCTTACTGATCAACAAGACTTTCAAGTTGACCCGAAATAATTCAATATCTGCTTTTTTTCAACACGTTTCGTTCCTCGACAATCACCGCTCACAAATGAAATACACATGTATTGTTTCAACTCTGAGCGTAACCAGAAGTTATGTCAGAACCGGTTTTTTTTCCAAATCAGAACCGATTACGTTTCCAAACGAATACGAGTTCTCGAAAGGATTTTGATCATTTTTCGCATTACCATCTAAATAAATACAATGTCTGATTGGCGCAGGTTAATTTATGCACGGTTACCTGGCAACTGGGATTGATAAGGCGGTTGTTGGGGCTGTATGATTGGCTGCTGGTAGACTCCGCCCACTCCCGTGGGTAGCGCCTGCGTCTCGGGCGGATGGCTTGGCTGTGTGGCTGGATGACTGGCTGGGTGTGTGGCTGTGGTGTGTGTGGCTGTGTGTGAGGGCTTCGTGGGGATGTCAGGCTTGGTGTGTGGGCTCGGCGATTTCGTAGGTGACTGCACTCTCTGCAAATACAATAACACAATCCAGACTGGAAGCCGCTGTGACCTTGAAATTGGGTCAAGGTCAAAGACAAAAGAACGTGCACCTACCCACAACCATACTTCATCTATATATCAAATATCATAGGAAACGGATTATCACGGTGGTATTCACAGCCGGTGACGGACGGACGGACAACACCCAAACGTACAGTCACCCTAAGGAGCTAACCCCCCCCCCCCCCCCCCATGAGGGCTAATTGGTGCGGAATGAAAATCCTGTCTCCTTGACCGCTCGTAAACAACAATAAACATTTAACTATTTGAAGCAAATGTCAAGAAAATAAGAATTCGCTTTTTTTATTTGTTATTTGCCTGGGTGTCTTAAGCTGAGACCTGTGTGTGGAGGGCGGGGGACGGCAGGGAGAGGGGGGGTGAAGGGTGGGGGATGTGGAGGGCGGGGTGGGGGTGTGCAGAGGCCGTGGGTGCGTGAAGGGCGGGGGTGGGGTGTGGAGGGGGCGTGTGCGTGTGGACGGCGGGGGTGGGGTGTGGAGGGCGGGGGTGGGATGTGGAGGGCGGCGGGTATGGAGGGGGCGTGTGTGTGTGTGTGTGTGGAGGGTGGGGTGTGGAGGGGCGTGTGGACGGCGGGGGGTGGGGTGTGGAGGGCGGGGGTGGGGTGTGGAGGGGCGTGTGCGTGTGAGGCGGGCGGCGGGGAGGGGGTGTGGAGGGCGGGGGGGGGGGGGCTGGGGGTGTCTGAGTGAGTAAAAAGCGAAGTGGGGCTGGAGTGGGGGGGGGGGGTGGAGAGCAAGCCAAGTGTACGAGCCTACAAGTTTCCAGTTTCAGTTTTATGGGAAAACAGCCTTGTATATTAAAACTGCACCGTAACACAAACTACCGCCAGTATCCTACGTCTGTTTTACGGTCACGTGACAAACATATCCAGGTGACAACTTTGTAACCCACAACTGCAATAACACGTCAACGAACTCCAAAATATATTCGCGATATTCCGTTTACCTTTCTCATGCCGACAGGCTGAGTCACGAGGTGCGAGTATCCATTGTGACACAAGGTAACTCCCACTTTCGGTACTGCCACTGCATAAGTACCCGTCTAAGTACTTTCCTCCCCTTCACTTCACACTTTCTTCTGCACACGACCAGTATAATGAAACAGCTCCAATGATCAGCTTTTTACGAGTACATTTGATAAGTACACCGATAAGTACACTAACTTCCTACTAATAAGTGCGGCACATGAGCTCACGTGACAACTACATCGGCCCAGAAAACGAATCAGGAGTTGATTCACCTTCGTAAATAATCTGACTGCTGCTGCTGCTGTTGAAAAAAAAAATCCTGCACGAAAGAACAATGTTTTTGTCGGTGTGTGAAGTGATACACGGAGAGAACTATGAACTGCATCTGTTTGGGTTTTGTGTAAACAGTGGCAGGCGATCATATGATTCGGGTCACATGACAGCGTACTTGTGAGTGCGGCAGTGAGTCACCGACGCCACGACCGAACTTGTGAGCGGGGCAGTGGGTCACCGACGCAACGACCAAACTTGTGAGCGGGACAGTGAGTCACCGACGCAACGACTAAGCTTGTGAGCGGGGCAGTGAGTTACGGACCCCACGACCAAACTTGTGAGCGGGACAGTGAGTCAACGACCACACGACCAAACTTGTGAACGAGGCAGTGAGTCACCGATAACACGACCAAACTTGTGAGCGGGACAGTGATTCCCCGACGCCACGACCAAACTTCTTGTGAGCGGGACAGAGAACGACGCCACGGCTAAATTTGTAAGCGGGACAGTGAGTCACCGACGTCACGACCAAACTTGTGAGCGGGAGAGAGAGTCACCGACGCCACGACCAAACTTGCGAGCAGGACAGTGAGTTACCGACGCCACGGCCAAACCTGTGAGCACGGCAGTGAGTTACCGATGACACGACCAAACTTGTGAGCGGGGCAGTGAGTCACCGACCCCACGACCAAACTTGTGAGCAGGACGGTGAGTCACCGACGCCACGCCCAAAATTGTGAGCACGGCAGTGAGTCACCGAAGCAACGACCAAACTTGTGAGCGGGGCAGTGAGTCACCGACCCCACGACCAAACTTGTGAGCGAGGCAGTGAGTCACCGATAACACGACCAAACTTGTGAGCGGGACAGTGGGTCACCGATAACACGACCACTTGTGAGCGAGGCAGTGAGTCACCGACCCCACGACCAAACCTCTGAGAGGGAGCATTGAATTACCAATGCCACGACCAAACTTGTCAGCGGGGCAGTGAGTCACCGACGACACGAACAAGTCAACGACGCAACGGCCAAACTTGTTAGCAGGACAGTGAGTCACCAACTACACGGCCAAGTCACCGACGCTGCGACCAAGTCACGGACGCCACGTCCAAATTTATGAGCGGGACAGTGAGTCACGGACGCCACGACCAAACTTGTGAGCAGGGCAGTGAGTCACCGACACCACCACCAAACTTGTGAGCGGGAGACTGAGTCACCGACCCCACGACCAAACTTGTTAGCGGGGCAGTGAGTCACCGACGCCACGACCAAACTTGTGAGCGAGGCAGTGAGTCACCAATGCCCACGAACAAATCAACGACGCAACGGCCAAACTTGTGAGCAGAACAGTGAGTCACCAACGACACGGCCAAGTCACCGACGCTACGACCAAGTCACGGACGCCACGTCCAAATTTATGTGCGGGACAGTGGGTCACGGACACCACGAACAACTCCAGGACGAAGAGGCCAACTAACGGACGATGTCCCAGTCACCACGACCACCTCACGGATGGGGAACAACCATTCCACATAGACGCTGAAGCCAGTTACGCCAATAAAATTCAGATCCCATAAACTCACTTATTTATTCGTGAATATTGTTCACGACGCGATCGTTTACCACACGTGGGGTCGCGTCAGTTTCCACCAATTTTGCATGGATACATTCTACGCACACGACACCAGGTCAGTGCTTCATTAACCCACACAGCTGGTGTGCCCTACTGTACAGGTGCATTCTACATACGCGATACCAGGTAAGTGCTGTATGTTCCCAAACAGCGCTATTGCTCGGGTACATTCTACACACACCACACTAGGAAAGTGCTTTATTTATCCACATAGCTGGTGTGCGCTATTGTATGGGTGCATTCTACATACGCGACACCAGGTAAGTGCTCTATTCCTCCACACAGGTATGCGCTGCACATGGGCTCTCTGGTTTCGGGACTGTACATTAACTTGGTTGGACAGGTAATGTCAAAATCTAACTGCCAATCCGAAAATTCAAATGCCGACCCTTAAACTTAGTCTGCATAATTAAACAAACATTTTAATTAAACAATCTAACACATTGCTTAATGTAGTTTGTAGGAATGACAGGTTGTAATTTTCATGACCCGCTGGGGCCCGACCGAATCACCTGCTCTGTAGGACAGCTAATTTAGAAATCTGCCTTCCCGACGCGTTTTTACACCTGCCCGGGCAAAACAGCTCATTCCGTGCAGCTGGGCCTCAGATATGGAATTCCCGTCCTCATTCCGTGCAGTTGGGCCTCCGATATGGAATTCCCGTCCTCATTCTGTGCAGTTGGGCCTCGGACATGGAATTCCCGTCCTCATTCCGTGCAGCTGGGCCTCAGATATGGAATTCCCGTCCTAATACTGTGCAGCTGGGCCTCAGATATGGAATTCCCGTCCTCATTCCGTGCAGCTGGGCCTCAGATATGGAATTCCCGTCCTCATTCCGTGCAGCTGGACCTCAGATATGGAATTTCCGTCCTCATTCTGTGCAGCTGGGCCTCAGATATGGAATTCCCGTCCTCACTCCGTGCAGCTGGGTCTCAGATATGGAATTCCCGTGCTCATTCCGTGCAGCTGGGCCTTAGATATGGAATTTCCGTCCTCATTCTGTGCAGCTGGGCCTAAGATATGGAATTCCCGTCCTCATTCTGTGCAGCTGGGGCTCAGATATGGAATTCCCGTCCTCATCCTCTGCAGCTGGGCCTCAGATATGGAATTCCCGTCCTCATTCCGTGCAGCTGGGCCTCAGATATGGAATTCCCGTCCTCATTCCGTGCAGCTGGGCCTCAGATATGGAATTCCCGTCCTCATTCCGTGCAGCTGGGTCTCAGATATGGAATTCCCGTCCTCACTCCGTGCAGCTGGGCCTCGGATATGGAATTCCCGTCCTCATTCCGTGCAGCTGAGCCTCAGATATGGAATTCTCGTCCTCATTCTGTGCAGCTGGGCCTCAGATATGGAATTCCCGTCCTCATCCTCTGCAGCTAGGCCTCAGATATGGAATTCCCGTCCTCACTCCGTGCAGCTGGGCCTCAGATATGGAATTTCCGTCCTCATTCCGTGCAGCTGGGCCTCAGATATGGAATTCCCGTCCTCATTCCGTGCAGCTGGGTCTCAGATATGGAATTCCCGTGCTCATTCCGTGCAGCTGGGCCTCGGATATGGAATTCCCGTCCTCATTCCGTGCAGCTGGGCCTCAGATATGGAATTCCCGTCCTCATTCCGTGCAGCTGGGCCTCAGATATGGAATTCCCGTCCTCATTCCGTGCAGTTGGGCCTCGGATATGGAATCCCGTGCTCATTCCGTGCAGCTGGGCCTCAGATATGGAATTCCCGTCCTCATTCCGTGCAGCTTGGCCTCGGACATGGAATTCCCGTGCTCATTCCGTGCAGCTGGGCCTAGGACAAGGAATTCCCGTCCTCATTCCGTGCAGCTGGGCCTAGGACATGGAATTCCCGTGCTCATTCCGTGCAGCTGGGTCGCGAATATGGAATTCCCGTCCTGCGGTTCCTCGCAGTTTCAGTAATTTTGGCTCGTTCAAGACGCTTTTATAGTTTTACAGTTTATAGTGGTCCGTGTGTGCACTTTAGTCAGCCCTGGATATCATAGCAGTATGAAGTTATTTAAGTAAATCAACTGTGACCTGGGCATTAGTAATTAAAAATTTCGGATTAAAAAACTAACATGGATCGAAATAAATGGATATATATATATAAATGGATATATTAAAATACTTAAGGATTTTAAGCTTCCTAATCAGTACTTGGGTATTGTGAGGTGCTCAGGTGCTGTGCTTAACGGGCGCGATAGAAACGAACCGAATGTAAAGCCCTGGGGGGTTTATCGCAATTGTCTCAGCGTTTCACTGGATCGATAAAACTAATGCTTCCTCTCCCTGACTATACCAAGTACCATACAAATGCAGCCTTATCTCTGGGGGGGGGCACTGGAACCCAACGGGGCAGGGGGGGAGAGGGGGGTGAGGAGGAAGGGGAGAGGGAGGAGGGAGGGGGCGGAGACGCAATGCAATGCCTTCACTAAGACCGGAAGTTAGGCAGTTCTTCTTCTTCTTCTTCTTCTTCTTCTTCTTATTATTATTATTATTATTATTATTATTATTATCATCATTATTATTATTGAGCAATCTGGGGTTTCGCTTATGACGTTTGTATTTACGACAACTCCTGATGTCACAAGATACGACTATCTGGACTCTGACACATGCAGAGGGTTTTATGATTGGGGAAGGGCAGTCTGAATCAAATGCAAGGCGTGACACGACAGGATCTATAGCTATTATAACCCTATAGCTTAAAATCAGGTCATAAACTGGCAAATGGAGCAAACGTTATAAATGTTCTTAACTGTGACGTCTGCGCTCCGTTGCTTGGATACGCACAAAACGACGCAAAAGACTTTCGTCACAATGGCACGTGACCGTGGCGACCGCGTGCCTGTGACGTCACACCACTCAGACCATTTTACATGTCAATTTATACAGTGCATTTGATACATGTTCCATCTGTCCTCTCATTTACATAATTTCATAATGAAGTAAGTGGACTAAGTCTAAAGGGACAGATGGAAGATACAAAAAGGGGACAGATGGAAGATACTGAAAGGATGAAAGATACTGAAAGAGGACAGATGGAAGGTACTGAAAGGGGGCAGATGGAAGATACGGGAAACGGACAGCTGAAAGTTACTGAAAGGGGACAGATGGAATATACCGCAAGGGGACAGACGGAATATTCTGAAAGGAACAGATGAAGATATGGAAAGGGGGCAGAAGAAAGATATTAATAGGGGACAGATGGAAGATACTAAAAGGGGAGAGATGGAAGATACTAAAGGGGGACAGATGGAAGATACTGAAAGGGGACAGATGGAAGATACTGAAAGGATGAAAGATACTGAAAGGGGACAGATGAAAGATACTGAAAGAGGACAGATGGAAGATGCTGAAAGGGGACAGATGGAAGATACTGAAAGGGGTCAGATGGAAGATACTGAAAGGATGAAAGATACTGAAAGGGGACAGATGAAAGATACTGAAAGAGGACAGATGGAAGATGCTGAAAGGGGACAGATGGAAGATACTGAAAGGGGTCAGATGGAAGATACTGAAAGGATGAAAGATACTGAAAGGGGACAGATGAAAGATACTGAAAGAGGACAGAAAGAAGATACTTAAAGGGGACAGATGGAAGACACCGCAAGGGGACAGATGAGAGATACCGCAAGGGGACAGATGAAAGACTCTGAAGGGGACATATGGAAGTAACCGAAAGGGGACAGGTGGGAGATACAGCCGTGCATTTGACTCAGTTTGTTCTAAGTATCCCTTTTGCGACTAGAATAAGCCTTAGCCAATCAGCCAGTTCGAAATTCCGTCCGCCATATTGGAACAAGGAGTATTAATACATCGGTAGTCAGTACGTAAGGCGAACCAATTTGCCTTTCATTCTTTTACCTGTTTGCTGTAATGCCTTGTTTTGAAGACAATCAGTCTTGAAAATGATCAATAAAACGTGTGTGAAGGTTGAAGATGAGGTGAGTTATCAACTCTTTATGAGAAATCACAATTTTTCCTCAATCACATTTTATATCATACGAAAGTGGGCGGAGCGCTCTGGGAGTGACGACATGCTGCCTTCTGATTGGCCCATCTGGAATTGCGAAGTCTTTGTTTGAGGTCAGGGTATTTCGGATGGTGCGGCCATGGTGTTTTGTTTGGGTAAGGCCAGTGTGTTTTGGTATGGTAAGGGCAGGGTGTTTTGGTTGGTAAGGCCAGTGTGTTTTGGTATGGTTATGGCAGAGTTTTGGTTGTTAAGGCCAGGATGTTTTGGTATGGTTATGGCAGAGTGTTTTGGTTGGGTAAGGGTAGAGTGTTTTGGTATGGTTAGGGCAGGGTGTTTTGGTTGGGTGAGACCAGGGTGTTCTCGTTGGGTAAGGCCAGGATGTTTTGATTGGGTGAGGCCAGGGTATTTTTGTTGGGTAAGGTCAGGGTGTTTTGGTTGGGTGAGGCCAGGGTATTTTCGTTGAGTAAGGCCAGGGTGTTTTAATTGGGTAAGACCCGGATGTTTTGGTTGGGTATGGCCAGGGAATTTTCGTTGGATAAGGCCAGGGTGTTTGGCTGGGTAAGGCCAGGGTGTTTTGGTTTGGTAGGGTCAGGGTGTTTTGGTTTGGTAGGGTCAGGGTGTTTTGGTTTGGTAGGGTCAGGGTGTTTTGGTTGGGTAGGGTCAGGGTGTTTTGGTTGGGTAAGGCAAGGGTGTTTTGGTTTGGTAGAGTCAGGGTGTTTTGGTTGGGTGAGGCCAGGGTGTTTTGGTTGTGTAAGGCCAGGGTGTTTTGGTTGGGTAAGGGAAGAATGTTTTGGTTGGGTGAGACCAGGGTGTTTTGGTTGGGTGAGGCCAGGGTATTTTCGTTGGGTAAGGCCAGGGTGTTTTGGTTGGGTAAGGGAAGGGTGTTTTGGTTTTGTAGGGTCAGGGTGTTTTGGTTGGGTGAGAACAGGGTGTTTTGGTTGGGTGAGGCCAGGGTATTTTCGATGGGTAAGGCCAGGGTGTTTTGGTTGGGTGAGGCCAGGGTATTTTCGTTGGGTAAGGCCAGGGTGTTTTGGTTGGGTAAGGGAAGAATGTTTTGGTTTGGTAGGGTCAGGGTGTTTTAGTTGGGTGAGACCAGGGTGTTCTCGTTGGGTGAGGCCAGGGTGTTTTGTTGAGTAAGGCCAGGGTGTTTTGGTTGGGTAAGGGAAGAGTGTTTTGGTTTGGTAGGGTCAGGGTGTTTTGGTTGGGTAGGGTCAGGGTGTTTTGGTTGGGTGAGATCAGGGTGTTTTGGCTGGATGAGGCCATGGTGTTCTGGTTGGGTAAGGCCAAAGTGTTTTGGTTGGGTAAGGGAAGGGTGTTTTGGTTTGGTAGGGTCAGGGTGCTTTGGTTTGGTAGGGTCAGGGTGTTTTGGTTGGGTGAGACCAGGGTGTTTTGGTTGGGTGAGGCCAGGGTATTTTCGTTGGGTAAGGCCAGGGTGTTTTGGTGGGTAAGGGAAGGGTGTTTTGGTTTGGTAGGGTCAGGGTGTTTTGGTTGGGTGAGACCAGGGTGTTTTGGTTGGGTGAGGCCAGGGTGTTTTGGTTGGGTAATTCCAGGGTGTTTTGGTTGGGTGAGGCCAGGGTATTTTCGTTGGGTAAGGCCAGGATGTTTTGGTTGGGTAAGGGAAGGGTGTTTTGGTTGGGTGTGGTCAGGGTGTTTTGGTTTGGTAGGGTCAGGGTGTTTTGGTTGGGTGAGGCCAGGTTGTTTTGGTTGGGTAAGGGAAGGGTGTTTTGGTTGGGTAAGGGAAGGGTGTTTTGGTTGGGTGGGGTCAGGATGTTTTGGTTGGGTGAGGTCAGGGTGTTTTGGTTGGGTAGGGTCAGGGTGTTCACTCGATCAACACACATGTGCTTTGACGTCGGGTTGCTTATGAATCACAATTCCCCCATAATCTAATTAGTTCCCAACGGGCTCAAGGACCCGGAAAGGGGAGGAGCGACTTTATGCATCTCAGGGTGGGGGGGGGGAACCTCAGGCATATCGGGGGCGGGGGGGGGGGCTCTACTCTGACTCTGATAATCTGTTTCCTGTTATATTTAGTAAATAGACAACCTACCATAGTGGGTAGGTCCATGTGACTTAATTTGACCTTGACTTAATTTCTAGATTATACCGCTGCAACTTTTCACTTATTATTATTGTTATTGTTACTATTATTATTATCATTATTATTATTATTATTATTATTTTATTATTAACAGATCATTTATACAGCCCTAATAAAATTTGCCCTAAGGGCTTTACAAAGGTTAAAAAAAACAACACATACATACAAGCAAATGGATAACATTTTGACTTGAATAAACAACACACTAAGATAACATGGCCAGATTACACATTATCAAACGCACGCTTAAACATGTCAGTTTTTAAACCTTTCTTAAACTGAGACACAGATGATAACGTTTTTAGACTCTAGAATAATACATTAAACAATTTTGGCCCACAGCTGCCAAAATCAGGACTACCGTATTAATTATTTACCTTGTTTTCTACAAGAAGAAATCGCAACTGAATTCTTAAGCTACGAGATGGAGTATACATTGTTAAAATATCTTTTACCCCTCAAAGCATTAAAACCATGTATTAAATTTTAAATTCTATTCGGTATGCAACCGGCAACCAATGTAAATGTTTCAAAAGAGAAGTTACATGAGAATATTTTAAGATTTGAAAACCGGTTTAGCGGAGGCATTTTGAACCTTTTGTAATCTATAAATATTATGTTTAGAAATACCATATAAGAGTGCATTACAGTAGTCGAGACGAATTATTGAATCTCAGGAAGGTGAGAGCCAGCTCGTAGTTATAATATCTGCTAACTTTTCGCAGTTCCTGAGCCGAATCCCATCTCCTCCTCTCCCCCACCCCCACCCTTCCTTTCCCACCCCAATCCCAGCCCCCCCCCTCACATGCTTGAATGCTGCGGGAATTAATTTTCGCGTACTTACTTCGCTGCGCCAAAAAGAACGGTACCGTACTCACCTCTGTGCCGTTGCTATCCTCGTACTCACCTCCGTTTCGTTGCTATCCTCGTGCTCACCTCCGTGTCGTTGCTATCCTCGTACTCACCTCCGTGTCGTTGCTATCCTCGTGCTCGCCTCCGCCCTGGGCACTCGCGACCGGAAACATTGCCTGCCCCATCTTTGCAATGCGTGACATCAGCTTGGCCTTATCCGGCTTCTCTGGCTTCGCCTCGTCCTGGAAAAGAACCCTTCGTTAAAAAACAAGCCATCGCAGACCCCAACCGGACACTACAAGGCGTCATTTTGGCAAGCTTCCACCAATTTAAAAAATAATGCACAACTTCAATATATATATATATATATATATATATATATATATATATATATATATATATATATATATATATATATTCACTGTGCAAGGTAGCATATGTCTAGGGCAAATAGTTTCGGAGAACTTGCGTGGAAACAAAACATTATTCAAAGTGTAACACACGGACGGACAGACAGGCGAACGGACGGAAGGACAGACGGAAGGCAATCCTATAGACCCCCCGGTTTGGGGTCTAAAAACCTCTGTTAAAAAACCTCCATTAAAAACAAAAACCTCCATTACTTGCAGAGCAACTCTGATTAGTGCACTTAATGAACAGGACTGTCCATGGAGAATGCCCCAGCTCACCAATGCTGACGCCACCTTATTCTTCAAAAAGAATCTAGATACAGTATAACCTCTGATCAGTGAATTTAACGAGCACAAAAAAAAAAAACACCTGATGCAGTCCCTGAGCTGCATAATTTTGCCAAAATTGCAAAACCTAGTCTGAACCAGACGCAAGACTAAACGTCAATCTTCTTAATTTTTTTGTGATATTTTGTACATTTGTTTGCTTCACTGGTAAAGCTATGACGTAAGCAGGTGCACGAGGTTCTACCTGTTTGCTCTGCGGGGCGGTCACTTCCGGTGGCGCGGGTTGCGCCGCAGGCTGATCACCTGTTACTTCCGGTCCGTCTTTCTCTTTCGCAAGCTTCACCTGTGCCCAAAAAAAAAAACAAAAAAAAAAAACAACAGCAATGCCTATACTGTCCTTCAGCAAACAAAGCCAAAAGCACGCTTCCTTTATTATTATTATTATTATTATTATTGAGCTTTGTTTATATTTACTGGTTTAAGATAACACACCCTTCTCACTCAATTTACTTAATTAAGTTAATTAATTTACTTAATTAACACATTATTATAATTCCCACGGTTTATAGAGAAAACCAGACGTCAAATTGCAGGATTTTCAAGGATATTTGGAGGTAAAATTCCAGGATTTTTAAGGATATTTTAAAATGAAATTCCAGGATCCTAAAGGATTTTTCCAACAAATTTAAAAACATTTTAAATTCAAGAATGTCGTTTATTTGTACTTCTAAACCAAAAAATTCGATTATCCATGTGTACATTATTTTTAAATCATACACACAGGAAAAATTGGTACATTTCATAAATTTGAAAAAAAAAAATAATTCCGAATTCCAGGATTTTGAAACATTTTTTGTCAGATTCCAGGATTTTCCGTGATCCTTGAATGATTTTGCCGAATTCCAGGATTTTCCAGGATTTCAAGGATCGCTATGAACTCTGGATTCCCTAACGTAAACATAACGCACCCTTCGATGTTGTCCAACAGCCAACCTCTACAACGGTTCGGTCTGTTGTGTATAATACCCTTTTACTCCGCAGATCCACATGTGTTCCGCGAAAATAGTACTCATAAAAGTGAGGGACTACTTTTTAAATCTCCATCCGCTCTGTGTTTATACATAACAGACCTCTCAGAGGTTATCTGTTTTCTAACAACGACGCACCATTATGATTCCACTAACATAACTAGAGCAGTGTGCATAGCCCACATATTCCCCACAGCCCCCCCCCCCCCCATCATTTAAACACGGCCACCAATATCAATCCAGAGCTAAAATTTCCCAAGCCAGCTGGTCCATTTTCCTTGGACAAACCTGGCCCAATTACAATACCGATCTGTGTTTGTTCCCATAGAAGCTACATACCAAGTTTCACTAAAATCCTTGCAGGAGTTTTAAGTTATCGTGTTAATAAGCTCTTGATGACAGACCGACCGACCGACACGCGGTCGACCGCATATATTCCCCCTGTGGGGGAATAAAACATAACGCACCCTTATAAGTGCATTAACATGGACATAACGCACCCTTATAAGTGCAATAACATGGACATAACGCACCCTTATAAGTGCATTAACATGGACATAACGCACCCGTATAACCTCTATGTCGTAGGCCAGCGCGGCATTGGGCGGGATCTTGCCCCGCCCCTCGCTGCCGTGGGCGTGGCTGGGCGGGCAGATGATGAAGCGCCGCCCCCCTCTCCTCGCTCCCAGCAATCCTTCCTCCCACGCCTGCTCAGGAACAAGCACATAAACACCAAATAAAATTATTAGCGCAAGTGTCAATTTTATTTAAATGTTCACCTATAACCAATATAATATGTCGTACTTTAAAGGTACTGCAAGCGATACTTGTCTATTAAACGTATTATATATCGGTACGTAAGCTGGGAAGTACCAAAATTCAGGCATTTAGGCACGTAAAAACAGAATTCAAATGTCTGCAAAAAATAAATAACTTTTTAAAAATCCGCGGTGAATTTACAAGTAATTTTCTTCAAAATTTTCTGGCAACATTGTGCAAAATAAAATGAAAAATATTTATTTATTTGAGGTTTTAACTAAATTTGAAAATATTTTAGGTCAAGTGAGGCACTTCTGAAGCAGACTGGTTTATTTAGCACGGTTTTTACGATGTTTTCATTTGTTGTTTGTTTGTTTGTTTTTTTTTTTTTTTTTTTTTTTTTTACCTTGATAACTCTGCCCCTGCCCAGTTTGAAACGAGTCGACCTCTCGCCTTCTGTGCTTGTCTCAAGGAGCTGATGGATGAAAACAAACATTTTTTTGTAAAAATAATATTTGTATATTTTGGGGGGGGGGGAGGGGTAGGAGGGGAGGCTACACAATTTCTTCAAATATCCCACAGCTCCCCCCCCCCCCCCCCGCACCTTTAATTGGTGGCGAATAAAAGTTTAGTAGTAAACCACTTGCTTTAAGATGTGTACCTACAGAGCCGTGTCACCTTTTATTTCTTCTCAACGCCAAAAAGAAAATAATAATAATAATAATAATAATAATAATAATAATAATAATAATATAAAAAAAATACGTAAACAAATAAAATAAAAAATAGATAAATAGAATGGTGATTAAAATACATAAAATTGAATTCACTCTTTAAGACTTGATAACTTTCAGCACACAAAACATTCCCGAATGACTTCTACACGTCAAAAATAAATGAAACATAATTTTTAAAAAATATATAGCATCAAAAGAATATTTTGAAGTTGACGTCACCTGTCCTATTGTTTTGTTCTCGAATAAATGCACCGTGTATTTGATTTCCACCGAATCGCCGCTCTCCAATACCCCGCCGTCGCCTGGCAACAGTTCTTGCGTCACACACTCGCTCACGCTGTCTCCTTGACAACCGGCCTTTGCTATAGCAACCTGAACAACAGAAGGCGGTAATTTCCAAGTATAAAATACAGCACAAACAATTATCACCCATAAATTACGAATTTTGCTATAGCAAACTGAACAAATAATTAGGACTTATGACTTCTTGTTTTTCTTTTACGAAGCAGGGTTTCGTTTCCACTACAATTTCATGAGTTTCTTTGAGAATATGGGTGATATTTAAGAATGTTTACGCTTTTTCAATGCGGTGTTATTTATGACAGCTGTTTGAAAAGGGGTGTTATTTGTGACAGCTGTTTGAAAGTGACAGCTGAGTTGCCTGCTTTAACATGTGGGAAATATTTGTGACAGCTCATTTATTGCTCTATGAAAGCTGGTATTATTTATGACAGCTGTTTTACCATCATGGAGAACGTGGGTGTTTTTTTGGTGGCAGCTGCTCCAACTTTGTGACAGCTGCTTACCTACTTTATGACAGCTGCTTCACGTGCTCTGTGACACGTCATTTACCTGTTCTATGACAGCTGTTTACCCACTTTGTGACATCTGCTCCCCCTTTGTGACAGCTGTTTTACCTGCTTGGCGAACGCCTGCAGCTTGTCCGCGCCGTCAAACATGAGCGACCACAGCGTCCGCGCCTCGTCGTACATCGTGGCGTAGTTGTTCTTCTGCACCTGTCGTAACAACGTCACAGACATTATGTCGTCCCAATATGACCCCACAGCTGCTTTTCCGTGAGCGCATAAAAAAACAGGGTATCAGTTGAGGATACTACAAAATGCATGGGAGTCAATGGGACCAAACATTGTTTTGCAATTTATAAAGAAAGAGATCTGAGTTATAAAGGATTTTGATTTATGCCACAGATTAATTTTTCTAGACCTTATAATAGACAAAATAAGTCACATCGTCAATGTTTCTACATTCCCACTCCCATCACCCACCTCAACCTGCCTCCCCCCACACCCCCCCCCCCGCCGAACGTCCCTACCTCAACCTCCATCTCAATCTCTCCTACCTCATCCCCCGCCCCCACCTCAATCTTCCTCCCGGCCTTAACCCCCCTCTCCCCCCAACTTTAACCCCCGTCCCCCAGTTCAGCTCCCCCTGCCCAAGTCAACTCCCCCTCTCCGCATCTCAACCACCCCTTAACATACTTCAACTCCCTCCCCACCTTAATTCTCCTCCCTCAATCTCAAACCAATTCTCCCTCTACCTCGACTCCCCTCCCCCTCCTCATCCTCCCTCCCCCCCCCAAGCTCGAACCCCCACCCTACGCCTGACAACTTCGCAGAAATGTCTCACCGAGAACGTGAAAGCAGGCGATATCCGGGCGTGCGTCACTTGTTGCTGTTTACTCACATACAGCAGCACCTTATACTGCAAATAATAAAACAAGAATGTCCTGGGACACTGTGACCAGCCCAGATCTAGTGAATCAAGTATCAAAAGACGACAAAAAGTGGTAGTCAACAACAACAAAAAAGGTTAACACAACAGTGATAGCAAAGGTTCCGATATAACCACGGCATCTCCCCTGTATAGCAATATAACCACATTATGTTTTACATAACCACTGTATCTCTTCTACATGGCAATATAATTCGATATAACCACATATCTTATATAACACTGTCTCGTATATATAGCAATATAATTTGATGAACCACACTATATTTTACGTAACAACGTTACCTCTCCTATTCAACGGCACAATTCGATATAACCACAATATGTCTCTTATACAATGACACAGAATCCAATATAATAGCATCTCACAAAGCGTGCGATATAACCTATTATATCACAAAATACTACAAAATCGCACTGGGACTCAATATAACCACACTATATATAACCACGAAAGCACAAAGGTATCAATGTAACCACAATAACAGAAACGTCTTACGTCACTGGCGGCGGGATTGGCAAGGAGTGCAGCGCCAAGCTTTCCCTGGCTCTCATATTTGGAGTCAATACTGTAAAATCAATTTAATATTTAAAACAAAGTGCATGTGCACTAAAATCGGATATGACTTTCTACTTTTCTATGCTGCAGCGTGTTAAAAAGTGACTAGGAAAATATTATTTATTTATTTTTTTTTTTGGCCAAGAAAACACATTTTTTTAAATAAACAAATTAAACCTTGAACACATGAAATTATTTTCAAATATCCTAATTTTTTTTTTTTAATAAATCATTGGAGCATCGTTCTTTAGTTTTTTTTCTGGCTTTTAACGAAACACTATTCAAAATTAGAACTGCTACTGCATAAAAGTTACATGAAATAACTGTGCAATAATTAGCATATAATAACTCTACTGCAAAACTGCCAAAACAAAAGTTTTACGCACAGTTTGAAGGCGTGTACTTGAGCAGCGCTGACAACTTTCGTGGCTTTTCCTTCGTCGTTTTCTGTCCCGAGAAAAAAAAACAAGACTTTCAATACTCATTGGTCAATTAAAATTTCAAGAATAATTCATATGTTATATATATATATATATATATATATATATATATATATATATATATATATATATATGTAAACAATCTCTGGCCGAATTAGTTGATTATCTAAAGAGTTGCGGACTTTGGTATGAATTGAGTAAAATTGTATTTTTTTTAGTAAAAGAGAAGGGAGTTGTCCCGGTAGGGTATTGTCCAAATGTTTTTCTTCATTTTCTGTAAAAATGTATTTTTGGCGATTTTTTTTTTTTACTTTTTTGGCTCGCCAATGTTGTACATTTAAGCAAGGAATTTTTGGGGATTGGGGCGGGGGAGACATATCCGTTTTTGTTTTAACAAACACACTGGCCAGTCTAGTTATTATTATTTTTTAATTTGCCCAGGAGCATCGAGGCACTACTTGCTGTTTTTGTTGCATTTATATGGGCCTGGACGTTACGTGGCACATGTATAGACAACTACCTGGGAATATTTCAAAATTAATTTTTCCCCGTAGTCCCACCTAAGACTTTATTATCCATCCCCTCCCTCCCCCCCCCCCCCCCCCCCCCCCCACCGCCCTTCAAGCACTTCTTATAAACTCTTCAGACCTGCACTTTTGTTGACCTTCTTGGGTTCTTTGGGAGCGGAGTAGGTCAAGGTCGCATTGCCGCCCTGATTGGCTGCCTGATCCTCACCAAACAACGACGCCAGTTTGGAACTGCAGCAAAACAAAAACGAAGCTTTCCGATGGTCGTTCCGACTGCACTTTTTTTTTTTGGGGGGGGGGGTAAATTATAAAGAAATGATAAGAAAAAATCATTAAACTTCTAAGTTTTGTTTAACCTGCTTACTTTGCAATTTACAAACTCATCATATGAGCTTCTCAAACTATTTTACATATTATCCCCCCTCCCTTTTTATTTTTATCATTTCTTTATACCTACGTCCCAACCTATTTCGGTCGAAACGCCAAAATCTCTCGGACAAATTCTAATCACCAGTAACAACCACAAACTTCGGAACCTTAATTCGAAAGGGCCGTAACTAGGGTTGGGTATCGCGGCGCAGTCTGTATCGCGATACGTATCGCGATATTGGCTGTGTATCGCGATACGTATCGCGATATTTTGAATTCTTTAAAAGTGAAAAAATGCAGCTGTTTTATGGCTCTATTTACAGGAATTGTAACACTTACCTACGGCATTGATTAGTTATAGAAAATGGCGTTATAGCAAATACAAAAAGTATGTTGTCAGTGGTGGTTTCGGATGCCATCATGACATTAATACCATTACACAAACAGCATATATACAGGGTTGAGACTTTTTTTCTGAGTATTTTCAGGTAAATACTGTTGATTTTTTTAAACACCATTTTGTTATTGTTTCTTCATGTGAGACGGGCTAGACAAATTTTGAAAAATTGCGGCGGGCGACTAATTTTGTGCCGGGCGACTAACTTTTTAAAATTGGTCAGCCCTGATATAACTAAATTTTAAGAATGTCTGTTTGATTGAGTGTCTAAACTTAAATGTCTGACTGATATATTTTTAACTTGAAACATCAACAGTATTTAAAACTGAAACAACACAGCGTCTACTCTGACACTGAATCGCAAAATGTCACATGTTTCTTTTTATCGAGTTATCATTCAATTATCCAATCAGTTCATATCCAATATAGCAAAAAATTATCCATGTTCTATCACACTATAATTGGCCGACTTAGTAAGAAATTGACATGAAAAAAATATCGTGAAAATATATCTGAAACAAAAAGCAGCCGAATATGATGTGTAAAATGATGAACAGCAGCATTGCAGATATCACTCGTTAGCACATCAGCAAAAAATATTGAATTAAACATGCAGCGGAAAATATCGAAAAATATCGATATTTCAAAATTCGTATCGCGATACGTATCGTGAGAAAAAATATCGCGATATATCGCTGTATCGATAAATATCGCCACCCCTAGCCGTAACAGACAATATGAGCTTACAATAATGACGGAGATTGCTGCGGGAGATGGGGCGGGGGGGGGGGGGGGGGGGAGAAGAGGAGGTTTCACAGCACCAATATTTAGCGGAATATCCATTTTTCATCACTAAACGGGTTTGTCTCCACCAAACATCGCTCCTTCATGACCGGCTTATAGAAGACTTTCAGGGTTCGTGCAAAGTTTATATATATATATATATATATATATATATATATATATATATATATATATATATATATATATATATATATGTATATCTAGGCATCGATGACACAGATTATAGAGGCGAATAAAGAAGAAGTTTTACTGAATTATTCTATTATTAACCCTACATAAGTCCGGAAAAATATTCTCGGTGGATTCTCAATTTCCAGGACTTTCCAGGACTTCTTCGTCGTTTTCCAGGACTTTTTTCACATCGTTTCATTTTCCAGGACTTTTCCAGGATTTCCAGGACTTTTTTCGGCCGTTTCATTTTCCAGGACTTTTTAAAATTTCTTTATTCAAATGTAAACTTTGTTCATTAAAATATGTTAAATATGTTAGAAGAACGAGGTTTTGGGTGCAAAATTTAGTCCAAGTAGAAAAGATTTTCGTACAAAATGGAAGTTTAGCAAAGTGATCGATTTTCTTATCGATCTTCAAGAACCACCCACCCATTGGTACAGACCTATTATCTATCGGGTTTATTTTATTTATTATGGCTGGGCACCATATATCGCACCCTCGTATGCATCCCATTGACTGTTTGACTAAGACAGGTCATATAAAATAAACTTTGCCCTCTTATACTAACACATAAATAAACCGGGACCTAGATTAAAAAAAAAAGAAACGTGCAAAAATTTCTGTCACAGGATTTCTTGGCCAACCCTGCCAATTTTTACCGTATCACCAAACTCATCTTTACTATACGCTTAATCACATCACATCTGCGTAAGAATTTCGCATTTAGTTTTTCCAATTTGGGGGGTATAAAAACACTGAAGGAGAGAAAGTTAGAATTAAACTTAGAAATACATTAAAATCCCTTTGAAATGGATATAGCACTCTTTTTGTGTTAGAAATATATATATATATATATATATATATATATATATATATATATATATATATATATATATATATATATATATATATATATATACATTCTTTATGTATCAATTGAAATGGCATGGTCTGTGATGTTTTGTTAGCATTTATTCCCATTATGTTACAATCCGTTAAATTTAATATTTTTCAAAAACTCATAAAACAATACAATCCCGTTCTCAGACAACTCCGTGTCGGCGGACGAAAACGGTTCATTTACCTGCTAAAATGATTTTTTTTCAAGATGGCAGCGAGTCTCTTTCGATGTGTATTGCTCTTTGATGCAGAGAAATTAGATATTAAGGCGAAATTTCTCTATTATTTCTTTAATTTTTTTTTACTAAATAAGCATGTATTCAAAACGCAGGATTTTAACGCACTTTATTCGGAACGCCCAATTACAGCTCTAAGAAGCGGCATGCCACAGGACATCCACTTCAAATCCCGTTAACGGTAATCAAGTTACCTGCGGTCGCATTGAGGCACACCTGTGGCTACTCTGTGCAACATTCAACGACCCATAAGTCTTTATTGACATTCGCTAAAGGCCTTCAAATACAAGGGTGATGATATACAACTTCTGCTTTACGCTTTCTTTAAAAGAAAAGAATACGGAAATAACCATAAATACCCTGCAAAAATTGACATTTGTTTGCATATAGGGAGAACGAATCCGGGACAAAATGACTCCGCCCAAAATGACTCCGCCCAAAATGCCTCCAAAAACTGCAAGGGGGGACAAAATGACTCCGCCCAAAATGCCCCGACATTAACATCCAGGCATGTTTTTATCATTTGGCGCAAGCCACCTATCGCAAGATTCAAGAACTCGGATTGGTTGCGCGATACAAAGTGGATGACGGCTTCAAACTCTTTTGCGCAAAACTGGATGGATTGGCATTCTTACCTATCGATGAAGTGGTGCTTGGCTTCGAACATTTACGTGCCACTGCACCAGAAGGTTTTGAGCTACTTCTGGACTACTTCGCCAAGACTTACGTTATTGGCAGCTACCGCAGGGCCCGAACTGCCGGGGATGGCGCCATACGAGTGCGCATGCGCAGAACTCCCCCACGATTCCCACCAGAGGTTTGGAATGTTCACGACGCGACCATCAAGGATGAGCCGAGGACCAACAACCAATGTGAGGGATTTAACAATAGATTCTTCCACCTGGTTGGCCACCATCATCCAACCATCTGGACGTTCATCACGGCTATTCGGCAGGAAGACTGTGCCGTCCGTGCAGCTATTGAGCAAGATTTGCGCGGAGAACCACCGAAAAAACGAATTCGCAAGGAGTATGTGGCACTTCAAAGACGACTCAAGACCCTGTGCACAGATCGCGCCGAAGGACGGAGAACTATGGCAGACTTCATCGACGGTATCGGTTACAACGTGCGTTGGATGCCAGTGAACTTGGAAAACCAAGAACTCCAGGGTTGATTTGCCAGCGAGTTAAGAGACACTGTGATTTTTAACTGAGTTGATGAGTAAAGTGGGCCACTGAGTGAGTGAGTTAGAGACACTGTGATTGCTAACTGAGTTGATTAGCTAAATGCGCCAGTGAACTTGGAGAAACAAGAACTCTGATTATCAGTTTTGATAAAATGTGAATTAACAAGAGTTGTCTTTTTCATTTATTAAAATAAACCATTCTTCCCTTCACTTTGAAAAAATAAGATTTCGAGGTATTTTGGGCGGAGTCATTTTGTCCCCCCTTGCAGTTTTTGGAGGCATTTTGGGCGGAGTCATTTTGGGCGGAGTCATTTTGGGCGGATACCAGGGAGAACAGTTTATTACGTAAAAAGTGACAATAAATTTTACAATTATCCGCCAAAAACTTTTGACCTGATATTTCGAAAACAGGGTTGGCATAGCCAAATCTCAGGTGGATTTATCCGGATAAATCCGTCCCGGTCAATTCTCCAAAAGTGGCTTTTTCTAATCAATTGTGGTCAGTTCTTACAAGAGACATACATACAGCTGAAATACTCAGAAAACTTATATTTCACCTTTTGAAATTATCCTTAAAATAAAAGAAATTCTCTTTGAAATATATGCTATAATTAAAATATAATAATTATATAATAGTAAAATTATATAATGATTATATAATAATTATAACTATTCAGCTTTAATTCCTAAATATTTTATTCTAAATTACAAACTATTCAGTTTTCGCGCAATAAGAAGCTTTTCTTATTACAAAAATAAGAACTGGGTTGCCTTTATATATATTGAGTTGACGCGCTCCGGAGACAATTAGACAATTAGAACAATAGCGTAGTCATTATATGACGCTTGATGGGGGACAGAGAATCATCTGTTTGCATAAAACATGTTGCGCGATGCCTTGAGCCGACATACTCCAGACAAATAGCAATTAAAATGCAACTGAGTGACACAGCAGAGCACAAGTATCTGCGTTGTTTAAACAAACTCGATTCTGCTGACTACGGTTGTAAATAAATACTCGTTGTGGTTCATGACTTATCGTCTTCATTTGTAGACTAGTTGTCTTCAATACCTAAAGGCTTTCCGTTTACTGATATGGAATACTTGCTTGCATGTCAACTTGGGAACGTTTGTAGGCCTGACAATTTACCAGAAAAAGGCGGGTAAATCCAGAAAAAACCACTGGCCTGGTCAAATCTAGAAAAGGCCGTCTTATTCCCAACCCTGTTCAAAAAGCATGAAAAAAAAAACTAAAATTTAAATACGGTGGGTGTGCAGAATAAATCTATGCCAAATTCCGCATCAATCAATTATTATTTGAGTATACAATTTACAGATAATCTATAACCCCTTTATTTAAATTCTTCGTCACTTGGTTTCGGTCACATGACATTTAAAGGCCAGAACGTAAACAAACACTTGACAGGTGATTGGGGAAGCTAACTTTCTGCACTTTAACGAAGAAATAAAAAATGTACAACCCATCAAAATTCGGCCTGTTTTACAAAACGGGTACATAAACGGATTCGTACTTTGACTTCTGCCCAAAAACTGTTTGCGTTTCGACTGAATTCGGTTGGGATAAGGATATAAAGAAATTACAACAAAAATCAACAAAATTCAATTTGCCAGAAACATATTGGTTGGCTATGAAAGGGGCTGAATGATTTGTACAATAGTTTTAAAACATAGTATGATTAATTTTTGTTTTAATTCAAAAGTGTGCCTGTATAAAGAAAATCAATATTTTCATGTTTTCCCCGTATCATTTCTTTATAATTTATTCGTATAAAAATGGCAGTCGAAACGACAAATCCATCGAAAAGATCCGAAAGTACGAACTTTCTGCAAATGTTTGAATAATAGGAACTGGTATACAGGATTCGTGCTCCAGATCAAATGAAGTTGACCCCTATAGCGGAACAATGGAAGGTGTCGTAGCTCCTGTAGGAAGAGTTGGCTCGGAGCTAGCCCAAATTGGGTAATCAAGGAAGAGTCGACTTGGTTAACAGCCAGTTCTTTCTCAAATAACAATTGACATGATCAACATACCCTCCCGAAGGAGACAAAAAATCACTGCCGTCGTCATCATTGCCGAAAAACATTCTGATCTTTTTCCTGAATATCTGTTCTGGTCGCGGAAAAACCTGGCTTTAAATCTCGGTCATAAGATTTTCACTCCCACGAACAGAGTTTTCACAAGGGTTCAGTTTATTCAACATGAAATAAAATTTTCTTATTTTCTTTTCATTTCAGTGTCATTTGAAAATAAAAGGACATCAATAAGACCAGCTTTAAATATTTGAGTCACATACTCCACAATATCAATTTAGTTTAGAGAATTGCGTACGAAATAAAATTGAAAACAAAAATTGGTCTATGTGCACTTTGGTTGAGATCATCCTGTTCTGTTTTTGTTACTGGTGCTCTTGAGTCATTCCATGCGGTAACGATTCTAAAGCAAACATTTAATAGATTCCTTCCAAATTATACGCAATATCAATTATACACAAAATACACGATTTGGTGAGCAATGGAACAGTGGATGAAAAATTAATTATCCAAGCCATTTCTGTGAAAAGAATATAATGTAAAAGAAAAGACAGGTCCAATGCAACGATCAGCCAGATTAAATTTTTTTTATTGTAATTTGATGTAGCAAATGTAAGGACCCTAACGTTAGTTAACCTTTACGATGTTAAATAAACCTTCTGTAGGCGTTGGGGACCACATACAATATAACTTGCTGCAGTTTCAGTGCTTATTTCTTGGTTGTTTTGGGTGATAGTGTATCCGATCACAATGCTTAAAATTGTTGTTCATGTAAACGTCCTCTTATGGTTTTATTTAAGTTGGCGAAATTCGCTGTAGAAGCGGTGTGTGTGTGAGTAAATACGGATTTTTCTTCTAGTTAACTGAATTATTAGATTATATTGGAATGTTCCTTTCTTCAGGTTTCCTAGATAGACACTGAATCTAGAATAGAATGTCTCTATTCCCAGGATTTGTGTGATTCAAGGTCATATGTTATGATGAGAAACGAATAGGTTGGTTCCTTCCTGATTATGCTTCATATGTTCTAGACTTTCAAGACATTTTGGCCCGAAACCTCTTTCTTTTGACACATTTTATCCTACATGTGATCGTTGTCATTTTTTGTTCGACCAATGTTCAAGTAGCCTTTAACAAAGGCAAATATGCGTTGTTATAAAACAACTGACCTCTGAAAAAATCTATCTGTTACGTATAAACATATATATGTTTTAATAAGTAGGCTCGGTATTTCATGAAAACTAGTTTTGCGGAGTCCCCAGTGGGTGTGCGGAGTGAAAAGGTGCTATACATAAGAGACCGAATCGCCGTAGAGGTTAGCTCTTGGACAGTAACATGTAAACAAGCGTTACGTGACATAAAGGTTGAAATAGATTAGCGTAATTTTCAAGAAAGGGATTAAGATTTAGTTATACATTTTATAAAAACGTGTAATCAAGTGATACGTTTGATCGAAGGTACATATATGAAATCTGGTATTTGATATTCGCTTTCTCTTGATTTATCGCTCTACTCGTATAAGCTAAATCACACTTTCGGTGTTTCGAATAAAATGCGCAAGAATTTTGAATTTCGACTGCGTGGGAACCGGGTAAAGAAATGATAGAAAAATATGGAAGAAATATCGCAAAACAGCTCATACTGGGAACATAAAAGAAAATGAAACTGGAAACCATTTGTTAAAACTTTTAATAAGTTTTAAAAATATCAAACGGGTTGTTTAAAACCCGATTGCTCTTTGGTGCAAGAGAAATTTGACATTCAGGCGAAACTCTCTATCATTTCTTTCATTTTTTACCCGGTTATTTTATTCGAAACGCAGGAATTTTTGCGCAATTTTATTGGGAACGCCCAAAGTGTGATTTGGCTTATATGAACACTTTGGGCGTTCCGAAAAAAATAACAGAACAAAATAACAGTAAATATAATAAAGTAACAAACAGTTTTAACTTTCAGTTTCTTTTATGTTCCGAGTCTGAACTGTTTCTTGTATATTTCTTTTATAATTTCTTTCATTTTCACCTGGTTCCCTCGTTGTCGAAATTAAAAATTCTTGCGCGTTATAAACTGTGGCACACAATTTCTATAGTCACATCACGGTTTTGTGCTGAGAAAAATAGGCGTTTTCTTGAGATCCTGAACCAAAAATCCGCATTATCACCCACTAAAAACTGACTATACAATTGCAAAAACACTCTTTACTATAGTTTTGGAGTTTCGAAGAGTACGAAAATAATGCGCCAAGATACCTCTCACTTGTTTTTTCCTTTAAGGAAAAAGCCTGCCAGTTCGAACTTCGTGGCCTTCAACGTGAGCTGAAAGATCCAGAGCCTTGGTAGTTGAGATCAGTGGCCATTTCTGTAACAGTAACTGTGACCGTTTCTGTACTAGAAAGATAGGGTCTGCTGGGACTAATGTTGTCTAAGAAAACAGGTTAACAAAATTACCCAAACTGATCAGCTGTTATTTATTTATTTATTTAATTTTTTTTTGACGTTGCCACTATGGTTTCTGCGACATAGTTTTGTAACGTTGTCGGTGAATGGTTCACGTGTAGATTGAATTGCTCGTTTGCATTGCAAACCAACCGGATAAAAAACATCAAAAATACCTTTTACTAAGAAATATAAGAAATTACAACGTAAAACAATTTTTTAATTTCAAAAAAGTTTTTTTTTAACTGGCACATGAGTTTCTAAAAACAATATTTTTAGAAACTCCATGGCAAGAAATATCGGAAAATTCCCAACCTGGTGATTAACTGCACAAAACTTATCTTGGGATATTGGGTTGTTGGGTATTAGAGTATTGGGATGTTTGGATATCGGTATATTTGGATATTGGGATGTTTGGATATCGGGACAGTTGGATAGTGAGATGTTTGTATGTTTCGAACGTGTTTGAGTTTCTTCCATTTCTTCCCCAAATGGAATGGAAAAAGGTATTTGTTTCCATATCGAAAAAAAAAAACGGATAAAAACCTTGGTGTGAAGAAACGTGACAACCCTGGCGGCCATATGCTGTGGCGTGCTGGCGCAGGTATTTCCTCAGCCGCCATACATGAACTCGTTATGAATCCAGATAGGCTCTTTATCAGTTCTGGATGAGGCCAAAAAATAAAAACCAAAAAAAAAAAAAAAAAAAAAAAACAGGGACTCGCTACTTGGATTAACAGGGTGGGGGTGGGGGGGTGCAGGAGTGAAGGACTGGGGGGGGGGAAGAAATGAAGGACTGAGGAGGGGGAGGCGCAAGAGTGAAGGGCTGTACGGGGTGTGGAAATGAAGGACTGGGGTGGGGGGGGGGGGGGCTGAACGGCTGGGCAGTGGGGAGGTGCAGGAGTGAAGGCCTGGGTGGGGAGAGGGCGGGGAATTGAAGGGCTGGGCGGAGGGGGGGGGGGGTCGAGACTGAAAAGCTGAGGGAGCGGAACTTAAGGGGGCGGGGAACTGGAGGGCTTTGAGAGCGAGACAGAAGCCCTGGGAGAGCAGGATTGATGTTCTGGAGGAGGGGGGGGGGGGGGCTGGAGGGCTGTGAGATCGAGACAGAAATCCTGAGAGGGGGGAGGTTGGGGTGGGAGGGACTGATGAATAAAGTGTAAAAAAAACGCTCGTCAATTGCTTTTCTAAAATAACTCATTTAGAAAAATGGCAATTTTTGCTGAATTGATTTACTGAATTATTTTTATTTATTTATTTAAAATA